>JAODUK010062296.1:0-41753 GCA_027564635.1 Typhlichthys eigenmanni
GGGGTCCCCTGCTGGAGCTGCTGCCCCCGCGACCCGACTCTGGATAAGCGGATGAAGATGGATGGATGGATGGATGGCTCATTCATCAAGTTACAATAATTCTCCATTAATTCAGTTTATAATGATGGGTGTCTGAATGTCACTTGCTTGCTCAAGAGCGATTTTCTGTTTAAATGTCTCTGAGAGGCTGATAGAAACAACCAATAACTTACTGATAAGAAAAGGTGTATAAAGTATAGTCTAATTTCACCATTGATCACACAGTATATCAATACTGAAATTAATATATGGTGTATACAGTACTGTATATTGATCAGATACTGTATATAGAAAGCATTTAAGCAGTAACTAACAGCAATAAAGTATTTGTACATTGTATTGAAATAAAGATCTTTGTTTTAAACTGTGCATAGTTAATAGGCTACTTTATCTTTGGCTCAATGGGAAAATATTTCCTGTTGCCATTCATAATAACAGTTGGCTGTGTGCCCCAAAGCTGTGGAACAATGCCCTGTGGTTAGCCTCTTTCTCAAACCTGAGGTTCAGCTCGGCAATAAAGCCCGATCACTCAATACCAAAACCTCGCTTTATTGTTTCTCATGGCTTTGTGAACTCTGACTCCTAAATGATCCAACATTTGGTGAGCAGCAGACAGGGCATAAGAGACTCACATAAGCTGTGTTTGTGTGGGCACTGGGAAGAAGGGGGGCGGGGGTCCTACTTTAGATGTGTGTGGTGGTAGCCTTGCGGTTGAAATCAACAGCATCACAACCAACATGGTTGCTTTGGTTAGAAACTCAGGACCCTTGGGATGTGGTCTGCTGGGTAGAGAGCGTCTCCCCCCACTGCTACAACCAACCTACACTGTGACGCAGTCGATGATTGTCCCTTTAACTTGGAACTCTGTGTAAAAGTAGCCGTCTGGATTTTTAAAAGGGAATGGGAGATGAAACTTGGTTTATCGTCTGTTACGTCCAAAACACACCCATGAATAATAACGAAGAAGGTAAGTCCAACCCTTTTGAACCATGGGCCCGGCGTACTGACCGTTTATCTGCCGTTAAAATAGCAAACATGTATTTGGTCCAATTTGCACCTTGCGCTTTAGACCATGCGTTTATATTGTTACACTAGGGCCCTTACACTCACACACACACACACACACACACACGCACTCACTCACCCGGCCATACATCCATCTGCCCAGACACGAGTCTCCCCTCCCTGCTTGGTAAATGAACATCACGTTGTTATTTATAGATGACCCCACTGCTGCATATGAAACATTAGTCACAGGGGAGGGTGGACACACACGCACACACACACACTAGCAGGCTAATAATTCTCAAAGCCAGCCAATGTTCATTAACGCGAACATTCAGCGTGTCAGGTGTCATAAAAGTGTGTTGGTACCCTTCTGGCTAATTATATCTTTGAGTGTGTGAGTGTGTGTGTGTGCGTGTGCGTGTGTGTGTGTCAGCCTCAACCTTTTTCCCAGTGGGGGTCTCTGAGCATTCTTCTGGTCAGTGGAGTAAAGCTGGACTCAGTAATTACATGGAACGTGCAGGGGTTTGGGATTAGCATATGAATCGAGGCCGAGAAGAGGGGAATCATCGCACTGTTATTGTGTATCTGTCCAAAACAGTGGGCCCTCATGTTTCCCGGCCTCTGAAACCAACCAATGTCATGTAAAACAGTGTAAAAGGCTGGGATGTCTGGAACCTTTTAAGCCTAGCTTTAAAGTGCTGGATTTTGTTGCTAAGTAATGGGATCCTAAATTCTTTGCTTTCTGACTAGGGCAGTATTCATTGCTTAGCAACAACAGAAACAAATGTCATTACTAGTAGGAAGTGAAACATTTCAGAACCCATCAACCATTTCACCCGGCTGTCTTGTTTGATCAAAATGTGTCTTTGTGTTCGAATTTACAAGCTTTTGCTAAATTTACATAAGTAAATTAAATATCCAAAAGTAAAACGCACAAAAACATACAGTATTGGACTAAAATGGCATGTACTGATTCACTTCTATGTAAAAGCAATGACAGACTTTAAAGTGAGAATAAACACTTGGGGCCGTCTACATTTGACACAGCCTAAAAAAAAAAAAAAAACGTATAATTGGGGGTCTTCGCGTTATCAGCATGCACGGCTTTGCCTTAGTAAAGGTTAGGGCTGTGCAGGTAATCTAAATGCAATGAGATGACACCTACAGTCCACAATCTGTGTTTAGTGAGTCAGTATGCATGCCCCTGCAATGCAGAGCTTATGGGTTGCACCAAAATCACCTGCTTTTTTTGATAGCATCTTTAAAGGCCACCGATGAGGTGTAAAAGTGCTGTAACCACCAGCTACGCAGCTATAAGTTCTCAACATGCCTTTTCTCCTTTTAACATCTCTCTTTTGAGCAAAAGCAATGAGTTAATACTCGAGGGGTTATGGGGGGGGAATGAGTTTTTCCTGCCTAATGCTATGGACGCAGTCTTATCCAGATCATCTCACAGAAAAAAGCCTTGGCGAAAAGGCTTTCTCCGTCGAGTGGGAACACGCACACTGCACACAAACGGAGAGGAGTAGTATAAAACGAGGCAGGGAACCAGCGACAGATCATGAAGCAGAGAGAGACATGTTTCCCATGGGGTCCGTGTAATTTCTGAGGAGAAAAGTATGTTCTGGAACAGCCTGCCACAGGGACTGAAAGCAATCTAAACATAACACAAAAAGTAAGGACATTTGTGCTTGGTAGATGATTTCTTCTTCAAAAAGCCTCATACCACTGCAAAGCCTGAATTATTTCCCTTTTAAATGATGCCACATTTGTAAGGAACATCCATTTGTGGGATGAGCAGCAGAGCTGAGCATGTGGGTTGTGCCCATGAAACATTCGCCAAATCTTCTCTGACAATGCCAAACAGCTTTCCTTGGCTGTTGACTCTTGTTTGGTGTCATTTGGTGGATTAAATGATTGAAGTCAAGACATATTGGCAATTTAACAATGTATTAATTTAACAAACAGGAGCGGCAGTAGCATATGGAAGAACCATACACAGCCACAACAGCCTGGAACCTCCTCCTGCTCCCCAGCCTGGTCACACTGCTGTGGGGTGGCAACGTGTTTTTGTTGGTCACTCTGGCACGAACAGCACGCCCAAGCTGATCTTACAAAGGTTCACAAATGTCCTTACTTTATGTGCGTTCGACCTTCATTTTAACATATTCTCTTTTGCAGAAACGGCCTGGGGAGTAGTTATGGGGCGAGGAGAGAGGGAAGTTGAACCAATTGATAACTGGGGATGATTAGGTAGCCATGATGGTACGAGAGGACAGGTTGGATATTTGGCCAGGACACCGGGGTTAACGCCCCTACTCTTATGATAAGTGCCATGGGATCTTTAGTAACCATAGACACCACAGAGACCACAGAGACCAACACACAGACCACTAGACTATCCTGCGCCCTGCGTAAACATTTTCACAGTTAAAATTTATATTTAATAAATATTTAATATTTAACTTAATCCAGTAAATTTCATTTTATTTAGCATTTATTTATTTATTATATCACAATTTTCACTTTATTGTTGTATTTTATTGTTTTATTTTCATTGTATTGATTAGCACCTTTTATTGCAATTCTTCACAAAAGATGCTGTGTAAAAACTGTCTGATAGACACAGAAAAAACAGAAACAGTGAGGTACATAAAGGCCTCATGCATGTGCGTTACTACGCTGTTACCTGGTAACATAGTTCCACAGAGCAAACTATTCCAATTGTTGTTTTAATAAGGTCATCCAAGAACATCACTATGCTGTCGCACTGGAAAATGCATTGAAACACTAAACTAAACATTTGACTAGTGTGACCCATTTGAGATGGCAGTCATTATGATAAGAGTTAATTAGAGATCAATAGTTACTAATAGATTTGATTTTGTATTGGACAGATGGTATTCTCATTGGCTGCTGTAACTTCAGGACGCCCTGGCCCCTCCCATCTCCATCTGAACTGAATGAGTGGCATTGTGAATGGAGTCAAACACCGGGCTGGACCAGAGCCCAGCTAAACGGGCTGTAAAGAGGCATTTGTGATATCTAACGTGATCGAAATAAGTGATTCATGAGGATATAAAAACTATGTCGGGCGAAGGAGCAGGATCAATAAAGCTATGGGATACCTGACGTCGAGGATGGGATGCGATTTGAAGATGCGATGAGATCAATTTGTTTCCTCGTAAAAAACGCGTCTGCTGTGAGTGACTCATCGCCAAGCCATCGCAATTTGCCTGAACCAAAGCTTAGTTCAGAAGCACTGTGTGGAGATAACACTGTGTGGACATAACCATTTTCACACTCGATCACGCATGGAGAATATTTTCTGTGCAATGGGTTAGCGGGACGTTCATCACACTACAATTGGACTGCACAAGTGAGCTACAAAGCTTTTTTACAAGTCACTTGTGAAAATTGCCATACTTATGTGAGGATATTCATGATTATCACGATAATGGACGTTGACCACGATACGATTATCGTCAGTGCTTTTATCACGATAAATGATGATATTATAAACCGTCCCATCCCTATGCACCACATAACATTATCCCAGCCTTGTCAATGTGTTTCCAATGTGTGGGGTGGAGTTTCTGAGAGAGCACCCTATGGCATTGTAGGGAGAGGTGTTTTTGTTTTGATCGAGTTAAAATATTAACAATCTCTCCAGAACCCCTGTTAATGCATCAATGGCATAATAATAAATAGAATCCTAAAACCATTTTAATAATCAACAGTTATGAATGAGTTAATTCGTTCTTCCATGTTACACCATACATTGGTACTCTATATGTTGTATCTAGCCCAAATTCTAGTAAAGGGTCAACATACTGGACAGCTAACCACAATAACTACTGTAAACTTCCATCACTGTGTACTTTGATCCAATAAATAAAACACACAGATGGACTTTTTTCCACGCACACAGATAACATTTTCCTTCTGCCTAAGAGAGGTTAAGAGATACTTTAAGGGTGAGGAAGGGTCTTGCTGGTGTGGTATTATATCTGGTAACCTCATCACAACCTTCCCTGTGTTTATAATCTCTCATCCCCATTCCTGCAAAGCCCTCACTCACAATCGCCCCACGCTGACAGACTGACTCAAGATACAGACAGTGATTGCAAAGCGTACATCTTTTGGACACACTGACCCACGTAGTGAGGTAAAAGCTCAAGGCTAATCTCGCACATGCGTGTACAAGTTAACAGGCTTGATGGGAATTAAGATACAGCGCTGATCCTTTGAGGCTAGCAAACAGCCATAGACCATAGATGTTTAAAAGCGAATTGTGTTGTTGATAGGTTGGTAGGATTATAGCTTGATATCATGATGGATCTCAAGCCATTTGAGTGCTTTCAGATCCAATCCCGGTTAAATATATAAAGAAATTGTGTCAGTATAGCCAGTCAATTTAAGAATTTTATATATGTCACTGCCTTTTGCAAATATACATATTACTGAGGAGATTAAACTTCTTTACAGTAACTTGTAGAAAATCTAAGTCTTGGTATAGTTTAATCTCTGCCAATGTCTGCTGGCATCCAAACAAGCTAGTTTGACATCAATTAACTGGGTTAAAACGGGCATCCATTTCTATTGATACAGCAATTTGAGTTTTGCACAATAGATGTTTATGTTTATTAAACAACAAGCCTTTTCATGCCACAGCTGCTATGAGGCCTGGCCAAAGAGAGTTACGCTTCTCGCCTCCGCTATTAAAGAAGACTTTAGTCCTTAGAAACAATGTCAGTGTCTGGTGGTCTAAAAAGCCTGCAGATGGTATTCTTTCCTGCTGAAAGGGTGTGTGTGTGTGTGTGTGTGTGCGCGCATGTGTGTACTTTAAATTGAAAGCATTAGGTGTGTGTGCACTGTTTGCATTAGTGACCATAATTGCGTACGGGTTTTTTTGCAGGGTGTGTGTGTCTGTGTGTGTCTCACAGTGAGAGAAAGGCAGTTAGAGAGGTATGGATAGAGATAAACAGTCTGAAAAAGAGATATGATAGAGTGAAAGAGAGAGAGAGAGAGAGAGAGAGAGAGGGAGGGAGAATAGATAAATGTCTGTTCTAGGTTGAGAGGCAGCTTCTGTCCGTGCTGCTCAGCATTCACTAGCCGTCGTCTGCAATGACAAAGATGGAGAGCAGCTCTGTTTAGACGCTGTAGGGGGGTTGACGGTGGCTGGCGCCATGCCACCTTTCAATACCCATTTCCCTCAACAGCGCAGCACACGGCAGAAAGGCTTTTCTGTAGTCACACAAACCATTTGATGACGAAAATAGATTAATATTATTGTTTTGCCTGAAATCCCAATGGCAGCTAAATGGAGCTCAGTGCAATCGGCTAACAATAAGCTGCATGCAAACGGAAGGTCTTTCTGACTGTAATGCAACCAGGTGCTATTCTAAGCAATTATACATATTAATAGTGATGAATCAAGTTGTTCAGAGTATCCGGTGACAGTGTGTCAGGGACAACAGAAGGAACACTTCAGCCTTTGTGTTACAACAATACAACAATCTGATCGTTTGCCCCTACTTCATTTCCTCTAGAAAGCAAAAGGTTTGCTTCACACACTGTATGTTTTACATATACAGATATTGCTATCCTTTGTACCTCAGGGATTAAACTGGGCCAGAGCGAGGCAGAGCTGGGCGTTGAGCTCCAACACTTTCAGTAGGCTACCCTTTCAAAATGATTCGTTGACCGTTATTAGTGTGAGATTATAATAATGTTACGTTATTTGTTATGCTTTTATTATTTGTTCTTTTATTTTCATTATATGATGTATGTACGTGTACAAGCCACACCTCACTTTTAAATCTACGTTACCGTTATTACTACTAATTTCCTGGCCAAAAGAGGGCGATGAATAAAATTATATCAGACACGAGGTGTTAACACAGAAGAAGGAAGGCGGAACATGCTGTTCAGGGAATGTGACGCTGTGTGGTGGTGAGGCGAGTGCAAATGAGAAAACAAAACAGCAGAGATTCCAGCAAAGCAACAAGCCTCACGGCTTGTCCTTTAATTTAACGGAAAAGAACTAAAACGACAAATACAAACTCAAAATAAACAGGAGTGCACAGTCACGTACCCGAACAAGAAGTGAAACATGAAACAACGGAACATCCAGGTAACGTAAACAATAACCCACACCCCCTCCCCGTAGTCCCCGGTCTTTAAGCCCTCACGCCCACACGGCTGACGGCAATCTGCCTGATCGCACGTGTGGGCGTGAGGCGCTGGGGATGTGGGTAGTCCCTCTCCGGCCGCGCTACCCCGGCGAGACCAGGGAAGCGTTACAGGGAACCAATACGGGTTTGTTATTGTCGCTATAAAAGGGTTAGAGGGTGTGGTTAACGGGGCTGATTTGCATTCTAACGGGCCTTATGTTATTGTGCGGATGCTTGTCAGACCAAGGCCGTGGCAAATTGTATCTTTGGATTGTTCTTTTTAATACATTTCTCTATTATTCTATTCTATTAACACTTTTGAGTTAGAGTCCTTCTTTATTCCTTCTGGCTAAATCAGTAATATGTAAAATTAGGCAATATAATTTAACAATATTTTCTCAGACGTATCGCTATTATAAATGTTTTTCGGGCAAGTAGGCTGGTCTAAAATCTCTGGATACAGACACTTGTCGTGGTTGAATTATCATGCGCGCTTAAACGGTGTGAGGTGATTACAAGGCTGAGTTCAAGTCGGTGTAATGTCTACAGTTCCTTTCGAACATAGGCAGTTGTAGACTGAACGCCAGGCTACAGAATACATACAAAACAGGGAGTTGACCTGTGCGTGGCACAACTTTAACATATTAACAAAGCGATCATTTTTGCTATGCTGCTGCTTTGTAGCTACCGATATCCTATACTATATCCTGCCCTACAGTCATGGCCGTACGTACCTACATCACCACGATTGACCTGTACCTCCATATTTTTTCCAACTTAACTGAAAACTACACTAGGCCACTTTGGTTCTGCAAATATATCGTGTTTGGCGAAGATAACCGACTTCCTCGTTTGATCATTGCATATGAACTCGGCGGTTCACCGATCACTAGCGTGGAGGGAGTGCATGATCATCAAATGATTTACTCAAAACGGCAGTCCTTTGATTTACATTTACAATCGCTGTGTGATCACCTACTAGCAAAAATAATAGATTATTTTTCAATGATTTATAACAAACAGCAGCTGAATCTCCCCAAGTGTGGAGTTTTCACATAGGGAACTGTTCACTCATCCCCAGAGATTGTCATCTCACCTCAGGAATAGCTCCTGTTTATGTGGTTGCACAATATACGATACTTTACCCATTCAGTGCCTGCATCCATTGGAAGGGGTTATGGACATTACATGTTTCTTAGTATCAGACAATGAAAATTAAATCATTTAATATTTGAATATTGCTCACTGATTGGACATTGGCTATAACATCAGGGTCAAATTTCTACTCATAGGCCTAACTTGGTAGGAGAAAAAGTTAGCAATCTCACATTACAGCTATGGCACATACACCTGATTACAAATTGCCTTATGAATTGGTGTATTATTTGCATAACAGCCAACTATTTGTATGATTTGAAGCTGAAGTTCCTAAATAGACAGATTATTAATACCTTAGTGTAGCCTAATACAAAAAAAAAAATAGGCCTACATTCTAGTAGTCTTTGACGCCCAATTCACAAAAAGTAGGGCTCCCACACACAGAAAATTCCAATTTAATAACTGTTGTACCTACTAACAAGTACAAATGTTAACAATATAACATTAGAAACTTTGCAAAATGGTGGTGTAAATATGCTAATTCTGGTCTGATGGAAATAAGAAAAAAAATATCCTAAAAATTAATTAAATAATAATACAATATTAATAAAGAATTCATCATTATACATACACACACACACACACACACTTTTCACTGGTATTGATTATTTAACATAAAACATGTATTTTCATATTTGTGCCTATTTACTGGTTGGCGGGTTAGTGGAGCACAGCAGATTCCCAGTTCAGTTGCAGCAGCCTTAAGTAGGTTTCCACTGTGTTCGTATCACAGGGGAGAAGCAGAGAGCGCCTACAGAAGCCTAGAACACATCTCTGGCATGTTCCATATGAAGTCAGTCAGCTGCTGCACTGCTGGTATACCCCTCAAAGGGGTCTTGTTTTTCTCCAACATAATATGCAGATTTGTGCAGACGAAGTCATCAGCTCCTGTATGAAATTAGTGTGGAGTGCTCGCGGGCAGCCTAAGTGCTGATTACTGGAACAATGGGCTGTGGACACCTATGGCTACTCTGTGATTACCGGAGAACGCTGCAGATGATAAGGTGAGCTTTTCATGCCTTATTTGTATGTCGGAGTTAAGTGTTTTATTTTTGTGTTGTGTTTTTTTTTTTTTTTTACAGAAATTAGGTTTCTTTGTTGTGGCGCTAAATTGTAAACAAACACGGCATTAAGAAATTAGTCAGATTAAGACCATCAGCGGTCAGCAGTTACACTGCACATTTGAAGGTACACATTGGTACACAGTTTAAGGTACGTTTTTTATCAGAATCTATTTTATATCTGTAAAGCTGGACCGTAAATTAGCATCGCCCCCTAATGCCCGTGAGCCCAGATGCCATAAATTTGAATTAAGTCACGAACTACTGATATAATACCCTAAAAAATTTGTGTGTCTACTGTTTTGTTTTTATGGTGAAATGCTTATGGTAAAGTTCCTGCAACCACAGCTGTCGTTTTTTACCGTAACATTTACAGGATTTTTTTTACAGCGATATACTGCAGAATGACTGTACTGTATCGCACATGGTGACAAGATCAATAAAATATACAAATGCTTACAGTCCAAAACTCCAAACAGAGAAGCTACTAGTAGATACCAAAATTAATGTTTAATGGTTTGCATCACAAATGTTTCTGTTACTTGTACTGGTTCAGTAGCCCGGCTCCACCAGACTATTGCTCTTAGCTCAATTGATTTTGGTGTGATAATAGTCTGGAAACCCTGTTCACATTAGCATTTTCACAGCCACCCTGCTGGCGGACCAATCAGGGTGGGTTAGTGAGGTGACCTTGAGTCAAGCGTGTTTCTAAATAGTGGTAGAGCTAGATGAGATGATCAAAACAGTTGTAGCAACACCGATTGATTAATAGCTGCTACAATAGTTTAAAAATTAACCAGAGGTCTACACCCATTAGGAGGAAACTACTGCTTCCCAATGGAGCATAGCTAGAACTATTCACAAAGTGAATATGGTCTGGTTACACCTGTTCAGGACAATTTGAGGTAAACATCTTGCAACATTTGTTTAAAGCATACATGTCAAACTCAAGGCCCATCTCGATTTCGTTTCAGCTCTCATAACTGCACTGTGTTAAACAAAGAACAAAATGGTGTTGCTTTTTTGCCCATAAAAAAAATAATAATTAGAAAATAGAAAACATGTCTGAATGAAATGTCACGTGGGAAGATGCAGTAGGTATAATTATTTTTTGTATTACACCACTAGGCATTTTATATTTTGCTACAATAGAATAAGCCAACAGCTTGCAACATTTTTACCATTATACATGTTTTGATTTGATTCACAATTCTCAATTATGTGACTGAACATGACTGAGTTTTACACCCCCATTCTAAAGTGACGTGCATGTAGTAATTTTGCCGTCAACAAACCCAGCACCATCTAGGCTAATACTGGATGTTTAAAAGGTACAAGCGACTTGTCTAATCTCACCAAACATACTGCAGGAATGAGACAGGGATGTAGGCAGGAGAGAGGTGCCAGTCCAGTCCAAATGTGTGCCGGCTTGGGATTAGCTAGCTACTCGCTGTGTATTCAAATATGATTTTCTGACTCGGTGAGCACACTGCTCCGCTCCCAAGTCGATTGCAATGGGGGAAAGTGGAGTGTGGCGTGAGGGGGGTTGGCGTGGGCAACCAAACAGGCAGAGAGAGGCGCAAGGCGAGGTAAATACCAGCTTGTCACAGTCATACAGTTTCCAGCGTGCAAAGTGTGTGTGTGTGTGTGTTTGTGTGTGTGTGTGTGTGTGTTTGTGTGTGTGTGTGTGCATGAGCATGCATGCGTTTGTGTGCACGCGCCCATCTGTGTGTGTGTGTTTGTGTGTTATGTGCCTGTGTGCGTGTGTTGACATGCAAGTTCTGTGCGTGCGTGTGTTTGTGTGTGTGTGTGTGCGTGTGCGTGTGTACAAGCGTGTGCACATGCAACAGCTTGTGGCTCAACTACTATTAACAAGTTTAAGAAAATGTTGAAGGTACGTTCGCTGAGATCTATAAAGAAGAAAGGTTGAATGTCTTCTAATGCAGTGGTTTCCAAACTGTTTTGTGCCAGGACCCACCTAGAGAGGACTAATCTATTTAGAGACCCACCTAGATAGGACTAATCTATTTAGAGACCCATCTAGATAGGACTAATCTATTTAGAGACCCACCTAGAGAGGACTAATCTATTTAGAGACCCATCTAGATAGGACTAATCTATATAAAGACCCATCTAGAGAGGACTAATCCATTTAGAGACCCATCTAGATAGGACTAATCCATTTAGAGACCCATCTAGATAGGACTAATCTATATAAAGACCCACCTAGAGAGGACTAATTTATTTAGAGACCCACCTAGATAGGACTAATCTATTAGAAACCCACCTAGAGAGGACTCATCTGTTTAGAGACCCATCTAGAGAGGACTAATCTATTTAGAGACCCACCTAGAGAGGACTATGCTATACCTGTGTGTGCGCCAAATCTTTTGGAGCGCAGCGCTCCAGAATCTTTGGTGTGCACGTGGCTAAATAGGTTGTCATCCTATCAGGAACAAGTAGGCTATTTTGCCACAACCTTACTCACGGCCAATAAGTGGGATGGGGGGCATTACAGGTGGAGTGAGGTACTAAGATGGCAACGGCCAGAGCCAGCACAGGGCGGCGATCAAACCCATTCTTGAGAAAAGCTATGGGTGACGTCACGGAGGGCTTGTCCATTTATATATACAGTCTATGGTTTATGTTGTTGTCAGAAGCAGCTGGCGAGCATAGGTAACTCATTGCCATACGCACTACTGACTGAGGGAATTCAAAGATAATGAAAGTGCAATCATCTATGAGAGGAAGCAGGGGTGTGTACTGAAAGCCTGTATCTTGCGTCTCCGCTATCGGTGTACTGTGAAAAACACTTCAGCTTAGCCAGTAGAAAAGGATACTGTCATACCGTTGTTGTAATGTGAAATCAGTTGGTCCACATTAAAAGGCATGTTCAGTTTATACTGCTGTTGTCCTTGAATAAAAGCACCGACTGACCATTACTCCTACTGTAGGTTTGGTAGAATCGCTAAAATGCAGATAAGGGACTTTTCCCATATGCAGAGAAAAAGCAGGGCTTCATGGATACGTTATATGAATAATGAATGTGTCTAAAAAAGCAAAGGATAATTTAAAGTATGGAGAAAGGTGCTGTTCACACTCAATTTCAAACAAGCAGACCACCAAACTGTTGATCCATTCTCAATCAACTAATCTTTACATTTATATTCATTCTTCTTTTTGTTTAAAGTTGGGGAAAATCTAGTTTCAAGTATCAGAAAGAACATTTTTGACTCAAGAATGACTTATTTTGAATGAGTCATTATTTAGATGTGTGTAGACGTGTTGCAGGTGCCTTACAAGCCGTCCGTTTAAACTGTTTGAAAAGGGCAGGCACTTTCAAAAAACACTTGCTTGGCAGGTGAATTGGTGGATTGTCTATCAACTTCGAAGAACACATACATATTTTATATCAAGAAAAGACCTCAGTGCCAATCTTTGCTCTTCTTCCAATGAAGAAACAGTTACTCTCCAGTTCAGATAAAACTGATTGCAGCATCAGTGCTTTTTAGGTACGCTATTGCTGTTTTCGAGGGTGTGTTAGGAACACACCAAACACACGCCCGTAGCAGTGGCGGCTGGACGTTTCAGAAACATACAACTAATCAACTGACCTCTCCAATTAATCTGTTAAGCAACATTGTGTTGCTAGCTATAATCCCAAAACACGAACAAAGCAGGCCTAATTAGTATCCGAAATACAAACACCGTCTCCGTAGCCTACTGTATCGAGTACTCTCTGATTTCCTGTATGCTAACAAAGTAGAACGTCTTTCTGTCGATGACTGGCTGTTTATTACGGGGTCCGCCCTCAGTGAGAAATCTGCCAAGCATCAAATAGAGAGGCTGAGCTTCCAAGCAGGACAAAATTGCATCAAGGAAAGCCTACTGTCCAATAAATGCTGAGATGTGTTTTCCTATGGGAATATAGGCTGCCATTGAAGCTGAACGTCCAGGCAGAACTTAAAATTACACGTTTTGGCCTGTTGTCCATTTAACGATATGTTCCACATAGACACAGAGCGCACTTGAATCTCTCATAGGATCCCATTGACACTTCATTGGCGGTCTATGGGGCCGAGCAATCGCCTCTGGCCCGTAGATACAAAGCTAATTGGTCAACCGAACTGAAAGGAAAGGATTTCCAGCTGTCCAGACTGATTCTAATGGCAAAGCCAAACTGAAGCTCAGGATGGTCTCGTGATGCTAGGTGTGTCCTCTGGAAACAATCGATCAGATATTGTTTTATGTCATTTGCAACGCATTTCAGTAATGTGCAGTGAATTTGCAGTGGATTTTAATTAATTAAAATATTTTCATATTTTTCAGCCACTTTTCTAAATGCTGGGCATGTTGACAAATTGATGAAGATGTTGTCTTAATTTGCTTGTGTTTGTCTAGCTGCAGTGCATTGGGCCATGAGACATCTGAACCAATCCCATCTTCTCAGAGAAATACTGTATGTCTTCACCTGGTTGGCATTTAACTGAATGCCACCTTTTCAAACAGAGCAGATTAATTTCAAACTCGGCAACAGATTTCAGCCATAAACACTGACCCTGCTTATGCCTCATCAGGAGCAGACATTGACATTATTCAGACATTCCAACTAAACTAATTTGAGCTCTACAGCTATCAAGAATGCCTTTTCAGCCTAGCCGTCCAGGTTATAGTTGAGTAATGAAATGTGACCTGCCTGTAACCTCTACATCGGCACTCCTCATTCTGAATGAGCTAGGGCCATTTCCATTTCCAGCAGTTAATTAATGCACTAAATATAATAAGGATGGCTTTTAATATTAATTGAAAAATGTCAATCATTTTGCTTCTCAACTCACCCATCTCATCATTTGAATATCACTAATCTTTCATAGGGTTCCCGGGATTGAAATGTAAATGAACCATTATTATCCATACACATTCCGCAGGAAGCAGAGCAGGCTGTTCCTGATTGGATAATGAATGGCATTGTCTTAAAGGGGAGGTCAGGTCACAGCTAAATAGCTAAGGCCACAGTCTGGGGCCCTTGTGCTACATCACCCAGTCCTTTCCCAGAGAGCTCTCACTCACCATGAACCTGCCATGGTTGCTAAGTAGAATATAGTGTTGCTAAGTAGAATAGAAAATAACAGAATAGAATACAACAAAATAGAATAGAAAGCTTTATTGTCATTGTATAGCTCTGCATTCAATGACAAAGAGTACTCCTCCTATTTGGTGCAGTTTATATAAACAAGAACACAATAAAATACAAGGACTACCCAGAGCCATGTAAAGAGAGGGTTGTGTCAACTCCGTCCACTCCGATGGACCATTTTATTCACAGCAATGGCCTTAAAACAGTTCCCGGAAGTTAGTTAGTTATATTACTCTTTAAATCATCTCTTGGTTTCAGCATTTATGCTACTGTATACTGTAGTAGCAGGACACTGAGCACCCTAGCAACCACAGAGCAATGTCCTAGTACACCTTAGCAACCACCGAAGTTGCTAAATCATCTCTCTGACCACCCCAAAAGTATTCCTGTGGCTCCTGACCTTAACGTTGAGAACTACTTGTTTACAATAAAATGAAAGAATTGTTGTTTTTCCTGGGTGGTCCCAGAGGAAACTCAACCCCTAACCCTGGCTGTGTTGGTGCACATCCAACCTACTGAGTTATACAGAACCAAACTATTTATATCCAGCCTGTCTGCACTGTAACCCCACCAAGACTTATCTTCCCGATGACCAACAGAGCTTCGACAAAGACCGAATTGACAGGATCTTTGAATTTCTCCCTGTGGTGGTGGAACAATGTGTGTTGTCACAAGCAGACGTATAGTATCAGTGGGCTCCATATTGTTGCAATTTCTTCACTTAAATTCCAGAAACACAATGCACAATCCACATAGCGACAGCCAAACCCAACCATGCGCTATTTTCTTCTAAAGGGACAATGTCAACAGAAGAAATAAACATGCAGTGATTTGGGGTTCGAAACCTTAGCCTGGTTCGTGTTCTAACTAAATGAAAGTGGTTTTATCGCCTGCTAATGATTTGATTGACACCTATTGGCTTCTATGACAAACACCCTTAATTGGAGAGTGGCCAGAATGATTTGAAGCGGAACAAACAGTGCAGAGTCAGAGCGGCGTTAGCAGGGCCCTATTTCAGCAAGCAGGTTTAACCAACTCTGAAACTAACCCTGAACTCTGAATTGGCCAACTCTGAGATGGAAAACTCACGAGTTTTCAGTTTCAGAACAGCCGATATGTGTTAGTTTAGTCAGCTCTGAGTGTGTTTACTCTGAGTTAAGCGCGTGCATGACAACTATACAGGGCCATTATCAATAGAGCTCAGATACTATGCTGCAATATGGCGACCGCCAAGAAAAAAATAAAGCTTAACATGCCTAATAGCAGGATATGTTCATGCTGTGTTCAACCTGTGGAAAGTTACTTAGGAAAAGTATACATTGGAGCAAGCAAACATCTCTCTCTCTCTCTCTCTCTCAAAAACAAGTCTAAAAAGTAGTGACTGCACTAAGCCCCGCCCCCTTCCACAGAGTGCCCTTTCTTTAGTGTGATTTGAGTATAATTTAAGTTGTATATTTTTGTATTTACACTTTAATATTGTCCTTAGTTCATATACTGTATGTATCATGGTACAATAATTATCTTACTGTTTGTACAATAATTATGTTATTGACAAGGCACCATAATCAGATCATTTAATTTTGAACAACTGCTTCTTTTAATGGTATGGTTTAAACATTTGGTATCAGTATGTGTTTTTTATACGCTGTAGCCTTCCAAAATGTATTGGGTGCATAATTAACCCATTAGGCTTTGGTGTCTTATTTTGTTGGTGTTGGATGAAGGGAACAGAGAGGATATAAGCCTAATTATTTGTATTATTTTATACTGAGAGAATACTCAGTGAGATGTCAAATAAGTGTATAACACAAACTACAATAGGCCTATAAGACTATGATTTAAGCCAACCATGACCAAAAATAACTAGCCCATTGTTAGATTGTATAGCCTACTTCTTGTTAAAAATACCCTATGATAAAATGACGTTCTATCAAATCAGTGATGTCATCAGTGATGTCCCTGGCGACATCACTGACATCAACTTTTTCCAGAAAAAGTTATTAAAGGTTCAGTAGCTTTTTTTATAGACTTTTTCTTCTTTATTGGACAGAACAGTTACAGGTAGAGATGCGAAATGAGTGGGAATGAGATAGCTGAACAGACTGAAAAATTAACACCTGCTGGATTTGAACCCTTGTCTCAAAGAATCTCATGTAGTCACAGAGCTACTGCTGAAGCCACAGCTTCAGGACATGCATTTAGCAGTTTTAACCCATAGTAGAATATCCTATACACAAATGTAAAAGTGGATAATGTTAAGATAAATGTGACCAAAAAAAACAACATTTCATTATATGGTAATGATACGGGGGGAATCAGCTATTCTACACCTAACCGGGGTCTCAAAATCGTTTCCGGATATAAATGGGAATTAATTCGGAAGGAAAGGTCTGGCAGCAGCTTTGGGCTCAGTGGAAGGGAGGAGAGCAACTCAGGGCTTGTTAAAGAAAACCTACTAGCGAGCAGGTTACCTGTACAACTCTTGTCTGTTTCACAGTGACCCAGGACAGACGATCAGTCCCAGACCGAAGGAGGAACAACGTACCGCCTTGCCTCGGGTGTCTTTTTCAGCCCTACGGAGTATCACAATCTTTAAGTATAGACCTGTACATGTATGTACAGTACCCAGTAGCCTACAGCAGTATGGCCTTCCTCCGTCGCATAATCAAACTTTTTCATTCCCCATATTCTCATACCCTTCCCCACACAATATACTACCTTCATCCAAAGTATAAACCCAGGAGGGACAGTCAATGCTAATAGTATTACCACAGTGCAAAAGGATTACAGGATTACAACCTTCTCCGGAACCTAGCATCTGGGCTAAAAAACAAACATGAAAAGAGTTTGCCTGAAGATTATTCTGAAATATGCACGAATCACTTATCGGGGAAGCGCCAATGCCTGCCAGTATGTCACAGTGTAGCTCGAAACAACTGCTTAAATTCCACCCTCTTTGTTATTAAGGTGTATATTAATGATTGCAGATTAACCACAGTGTCTGGTGCATTTGAGGACTACTTGTAGTCATATTTTCTGCTTATTTTAACAATGGCCTGATCCAGCGGACTATTAATCCTATGTGCAGTAACTATGCAAACAGTAAAAATGGAAAAATCGTTTATTAACTGGCCAGTTTTGTAGTTTCTGCAATTCTTTTACCCATTTTTGTCAAAAAACAAAAACATATTGAAATCTGAAAGTCACAAGATAAAGCGGTTATCAAGAAGTTAATTTTTTGTAATAACTCCATTTTGACCAGATAGGTAATTACTGTGGTTAGCCTTTGGATGACACAATAGGTGGATAGTAAACACAGAAAATACAAAGGGCATCCATTTAGCAGTTCCTTCCTACCTCTACTACTTCCAACCTCTACTGCATGGCTGCAGACAGCAGTCGTGCTTGGTTAGCTGATGCTAAACGCATCATGGAAAGAGGACACAAGAGCCTGTAGAGAAAGTGAGAGTCATTTATTATAATTTAATATTTATCTACTGGAGGAGGCGGCAGAGATATCAGAAAAAGCTAAATTGAAAGAGGGCCAAGCGTGCCCAGACAAGTAAGCAAAACATATTGAGAAGAGCCAGGCTCTGAATGAGAGCGAGAGATACAGGGAAGGGGGAGAGAGAGCGAGAGAGAGCGAGAGAGAGAGAGGGGGGGGGGGAATAGGGAGAGTGAGACAGATGGGTAGAGAGGGAGAAAGAGAGAGGGAGACAGGGAGAAAGAGAGAGATGAGGAGAGAGAGAAAGAGGGAGGGAGAGAGAAAAAGAGGGAGAGAGAGTAAAAGAGGGGGAGCGAGAGGGAGGGTTAGAGAGAGAGAGAGAGAGAGACAGAGCTTTGACCTAAACGAAATTGGTATGCGTGTGATAATGGCATTAAGCTAAGAGTCATGGCTCTACAGTTTCCACGCATCTGAAATGTATTTAGGCAAAAGGCACATGGATGTTTCTGTGCATGGATGACTCACACAAGCCACATCAGAGAGGGAGAGAGAGAGCGAGAGAGAGAGAGACAGGAGTCGGTCTTTCTTGCAGTTGTTTCTTGTCCTAATGTACGCATGTCAGCCAAACTGGACTGACACATGAACACACACAATCTTCTGTCTTTCGATGCCTGTGTAAAGCCTATATGCTGCCCATCAGTGACGGTCTTGTAGGAGTTATATTGCCTTCTGAGGTGTGCTCTGCATTCAAACGCATACTGTAAGAGGCTACAGATATGTGCGGGTGTAGGCCACTGACGGCGGTTGGTGACACTGGAAACAACGGGCTGTGGCTATACTAACCAGTGAATCATGGGAGCGATAACAATGCCCCTTCCATCGAGCACAAAACCAACAACTGAGAGGAAGACTGTAGTTTTCTGTGTTCACCTTCGAGCTGATCCTGCCCACACATCCAACTCAAGTACGCATTATGGGCTGTGTACTATTATAACAATTACATTGCCAAGTGGTGCAATTTAGGCCGTAATTATGGGTCTCATCCACAATTCCAAAGTGGTTTCTATCTGCAGAATAAACTTGGAATGGAAGAGAATTGGTATTCACGTCAGATACAGTACAACACGTTATTTACAGTCCAGATCTGTTCTGCACCTACAGATTGGGTCCAATGCAACAGGGTAACGGCAAGAAAATCACATACTCACACACTAAAAGCACACACACACACATTAATTCCTCTGTATACATTTAACATCCGACTTGGTCAATGAGTTACATAGTTGGTCGTTATGCATGTCATTCAAAATACCTCATGATATCAAATGAAATGACTTCTCAATGCTTGCATGGTCCCCTATGGTTTCTCAATACAAACGGGCGCTGCACACTTGCATTTCGCAATTTCGCCTGCTCACGCTTGGTTCGCCGTTCGCTGGTCGCTTGTGGGCGTGTCCTTTGTTTTATAATTCACTGCTTTAAAAGTGTGGATCCACGAAACGTTTCTCTACATGTGACAGCAAAAGCAGAGGAGTGTATGCAGTAATAACGTAGCTTTGGGCTAGAACATAAATGATCGTTTTTTTACAGCCACCATCAACACCGAAAATCTTTTCCTGACATATTTAACCAGCCATGTTTTTTAACGTCTGTATCCTAATACACTTTTAGAGATACACCCTAATTGCTAGTGGGAACAGGAGTGCAGTAGGAACCTTTGACGCAACAACATAAATGAAGAACGGACACGTCTCTCTCTCTCCTGATAGGCCATCGCTTTGTTACATTTGCATAAATTCGCTCTGGTTTTAAATATTTTCCGCCTTCGCCTGAAGGTCCACGCCGCCAGCTATCCCACAATCCCCTGCGGGTGCCGTCACATTACTTAATAAAATAAAAAAAAATCAATGGGGGCGAACCACACACATGCACGCGCGCACACACACACACACACAGGTGGCCCAGATATTAACATATTAAACAGAGGAGCTGGGATTACACATTACAACACACACAGAGGGAGTTTGACATCATTCTCTGCTCAGGACACTCCGCTATTCGTCCGGTTCGCAAATGCCAGGAAGTGGCGTTGCTCGGTGAAAACAAGTTTTTTCATTATGTGGTCCAAATCCGTGTTTGGGAGCTCATCATAATATGATTATATACAAAATAGCCTAATTCAGCTAAATTAATAAACAGAGGTTTTGCAAAACCAATGTGAATAGCCTACATGTGAAACCGTTTCACCATTGTTTAACGTTTGGTTTCTAGGCCACATCCGTTTGTTGTCACCGCGTTCTCAAGCCAATGCCGGATATGACGTCACGCCGACCAGACCAATACCTTTACATAGAAAAAGACGTTTGCTGCTATATTAATATTTAAAGATCACACAGAGCACATTTAAAACGCCCCTCACTGCTCGACCAGCCCACCTGCCTGCCACCCAGGACAAGTCACGGGAAGACATCTTGATCGTGAAGCATTGTGCAGTAACACCCGTGAACACACACCAGCACTGAGCCAGTTCTGTCAGCTGCCTGGCAGTGTGGGCTACATGTACGTCTGGCAGCTAATCCCATTTAGCGTGGTATTTCCCCAGCCCCCGTGGCCGTACACGGTGAAAAATCTCTACCCGAGATCAAAGGCAAGCTGACATCACTCCACGTAACAGAGACATACAACCAGATCAACTCATTCTGACCAAAGCAGGAAAAAGAAATACAGAAAAAGGGTTTTAATGAAACACAGAACATTTAGGTGAGGATATGGTGATGGCCATTGGGGTGAATAGGGGAAATATGCATCTGCCAAGGAGCAAGATGAAAAACATCATTCATTCAGTCCATCATCAATCTGTATCTATTGTTTGACACATCTATGACCATATTTGACAATAATATCCTGTGTGACCTTGAGATATGCTATGTTGGTGAATACAAATATGAAACAGAATGTCAACGAATATTAGCCAATTATGAGCAACTACTGTAGCGGTAAATAATGCTAAACAAAACACGATCCCAGAGCTGCATGGCACAAATAAACCCTTCAGAACTCTTGAAACCAAGTGGGCTGCCCCCGTATTCATGCTTGAGCAAAATACGATAACCACGCCATAGATAAAACAAAGCTAAATTATTTATCCTTAATTAAGTAAGACTGCAGAGGTGATTAATTCAATTGAGATGGCATTTCTGAGACCATCACTGACTATGAATTTATTATTTTTATAGTTTTTTGAGAGAGAAATCCTAAAGTAAAGCCAATAAAAGCCAGCACAAGCTTTTTGGGTTAGAGAAGTAATAGGTATTGGGTTCTCCCCCTCTGTGCATAACACAAACACCAGAATTAACCTTGTATCTATGTTAGATCAGAACTAAGAACTCCCTTACTGTGTTGTATCTCTCCTGTAATGAGCCTCTGGCCAAATACAGTATTAGCATTTTTTGTTCGAGGCAAAGTCTTTTGCTCACAGAAACCTTGGATGGAAGTGGAAAGCCTATTTGCCCGCGTCAACGTCACGTCAACCAGGGAGAGTGGGGTTCTCCTTCCATCACCCGTTGTGGGGTATAATGGAGCAGCTGAGTGGTCCTTGCAAAGTGTGTCTTTGTCTGAGCATCGCGCCGTTGCCTCCCAGCGAGATGCAGGGGCTGAGAGCGCACAGATTCTGCACAGGTAGGCACCGCTCTGGGCACTTAGCTCATAGCCACTTAGCTTGTAGCTGCTGTGATGGCACCCTCCACGGGGCAGCGCTGGGGGGGTGGGGGGGTGGGGGGGGTGGGGGTCATAGCCATGACGTCACAACCTGCGTGCCCCTGCTAAAGAATCCAGCATGGAATCCAGCATGAGGTATGTTTTGCATGGTGGAACCATGTTGCTTGAGAACAGCATGATGGTCCATCAGTTAGACCAGCACTAACCAGTATGAACCAGCTGTATGTTGCTGTAAAGCCATCTGTGTGGTGCTATACAGCTAGCTGTGTGGCGCTATACAGCCATCTGTGTGTCGCTATACAGATTGTGTGGTGCAATACAGACATCTGTGTTTCGCTATACAGATAAATGTGTGTCGCTATACAGCTAGCTGTGTGTCGCTATAAAGCTATCTGTGTGTCGCTATACAGATAGCTGTGTGGTGCTATACAGCTAGCTGTGTGTCACTATACAGCTAGCTGTGTGGTGCTATACAGCTAGCTGTGTGGTGCTATACAGCTAGCTGTGTGTCACTATACAGATAGCTGTGTGGTATCTATGTGTCGCTGTACAAATAGCTGTGTGGTGCTATACCACACACATACACAAAGAGACACACGCACAAACATACACACACACACACACACACACACAAACACACAAACACACAAACGGTGTACATGGTCCAAACAGGAGTGCAGGGAGATGGGAAGATAATGGTCCCTCTCTCCACCAGAGTCCCAGTCGCAGCGGACCAAGACCCCCCCCCCCCCCCCCCCAGCACCCACCAACCACAGTAGCCATGGGTACTGCACACATCTGAGTCACAGGCTGGCCCTCGCGGCTCCGACACTGAAATTGAGGGCAAAGCATTTGATCCACAGAGTTCGCTCATTTCTGCCGGCCAGCTCCGGAAGAGGAGAAGAGCCGGGCGAGGAACCCTCCTCTGTGGACCGCGTGACCATGGCGACGACATTCGCATGAGATTTCTGCCTTGCTATCTTGAATAAGCCACCGATTTTCTGTTTCCATAGAAACGGACATTCGCAAAAACACAAAAACGCATTCACGTACAAACATGGTGCCCCCCTTCTTCGGGCGCGCACACACGCGCACGCACGCACGCACACCTACACACACACACACCAGATCACGGCTAGAGGTAACAGTTTAGCACGATAAATAATAATACTCATTTAAAAAAGTAATATTAGTAAAATAAAGTTACCATGGCTGTGCACAGGTCAGTAGACAGAAAGCAAGCGCCTTCTTGCCACGGCATGACAACATAATAACAGTCTATGATCGATATCTGAAACCTGTACACACATACAGTGCTAATAAAGGTATGTAACAAGGCTTGTCATAAGGCCTTATAATAATAATAATAATTATTATTATTATTATTATTACAAAATGTTTGATCTAATATCTAATATCTATCAAGGCTGTATTTAAGTTAGTATTATCTGAACATTTTCGTCTGTGCCCCTCGGGGAATCACCCATCCAGAGAGCGGCCGCTCTACGAGGCAGGCTAAAACCCATGGGCCCTGGCCTGCATCGCCAGAGCGTCCTATGAGGGGTCGGAGAGTGAGGATTAACTTCACTGCACAGCTACCTGCTGGCCACCGTTACAATTAGACACACCACACATCTTGATTTAACCTTTGTTTTTGTTAGAAACACCCATGGAGACAAGGTAACAGTGGCAAAAAGACTAAAGATACAATTATTATAGTCATTGTTATAGTTATCTGACCTGCTCCTCTTACACAACTAAAATAATTCTGACAACACCATTAATCAAAAAGACAAGGAATACCGGGAATTATTATGTACTGTAGACACTGCAGGTGGTGTTACACTATCAACATCCCATTAACAAAGAAAATAAATTAGACCTAAATACACAACAATGTACTGTACACTTTCGATAAGTGTTGAGTGAGCACTTTAAAATAAATGTCAAAATAATACAATGCAAAAAATGAGTTTGACTCAAGTAAAGTTTTCTTTGTTGACTTTAGCTGGAGGCAGTACATTAAAAAAGGTATGGTAAATAGGGTTGCACAATATTGACAAAATGTGATATTGCAATATTGATCATGAAAACTGCAATATCAATATTAATTTTGTTATTTTTAAACATGAGTAAAAACATTAATGAGCAAATGCATCAAAATAAATGAAATGACATTAAAACAAGTTTTCTTATGTTTTACAATATACTGTATGTTTATTTCAATATATTGGACTGGTACCTTTACCTTTATTTTTAGCCACTAATGTTTCCATTGAGTTGTTGTCATCCTAAGCCACATCTTACTTTTCTGTCTAAATCAAACAGCCACACAGCCAGCAGACGCATATTTCCACAAAACCACAGAAGCTCCTCCCCCTTCAATGCCATAGGCTGCTCCCTCAGAAGCTCCGCCCCCACACACTAGAAACACATTGCGAAGGCTAGGCTATTGTTGTTGGGAGCAGTGTTCGTCACTTTGTTTGTGTTCCTATTTACGGAGCCAGGGCTGCGGACTGCGAGGAGATGTTTGGTCAATTTGATATATGTATATAATAAAACTGCTTACTATAACTTTAAACGCCTTTATCTTTTATCTCTATTAATCAATTTCAGATTAACTCATGAAAACTACTTATATCAACTTCAAAGAATTAATAATCACAATAATCACTGGGGGGTTTTCCTGGGTTATCTATGGCTTTACTTCATAGTTATTGTTGCTCAGGTTTGCTTGCCTTGTATCCGGCTCCGAGGACCAGTTGGCGCAAAACCTCTACGGCGCCATTGCTCTCCAACTGCGGATCAATGGTGACACCACCATTGGCCTAATCCGTAGCGACAGCCATGTTCTCATCATTTAATATTGCCCTCCAGCAGGAGAGGCTTAAACCCACTCACAAGTCCGCTCGCAACGTGATAAAAGATGAGAAATGCGCGGCGTACAAAGGCTTGTGCCGCCATCAGTCCCCTATACTGACCACCGCTCAACACCCAAGTTGATAGACCAAGTTGTTTTCTGCTGGCTTAGCGTGCCCGTAGCTGGTGTTCTGCCACTATTTATTCCACATGGTGGGCAGGCAGTATGCTGCTGTATGTCCAGCCAGGCGGCTGTGGGAAAACTATTTATTGACTTTGTATTTTCAGAGGGCCTTACGATATCAGCTAACATGCCAGAAAAACACTCACCTCACTTAGAGTTGGCTCAAAATAATCATGAAAAATCTCAATCATAGCAGCATCCGTAATGGTTAAATGCAAGCAAAATAAATCAATCAATGGGAACTGTAAAATATTGGAAGGATAAGTCTCAGTGATAAAGGGTAAAGCTGTCCATTTGACTTGGAACTAATTTATCCCATGTCTTCCAAACATATATTTCTATGCTTCCAACAGTGGTGATTCCAGAACAACATATGTAGGTTATTCAGAGTAGGAAACAATATGGTTGCTGTATTTAGAAGTCAGACAATACAATGTAGTAGGTATAGTAATGATTATGTAAAACTGTACATTAATTAAAATTAGGTCTATCTTATATATTATAGACTACAGCACGATTACTTGCTGGGCTATGTGTGTTGGGGCTTGCAAGAATACATTTTCACTTATGTGTAAGAGTTGATACTGAAACAACCATTGCTTGCCTCTTAATATATACTTAATATATACAGTACTATAACTGGCAGATAAACAGATGTTTCACACTTGTTGTCACACAGTAGCGTTGAGAAAAAGGTTAACAGGAAATGTTCCAAACCCACCCAACACGTTTCATGATAAATTGTGTTCCTGGCCTGCCCCCCCTCCCCAGTATAGAAGGCTGTGATGGCTTCATGTCAAGTATGTTTTTCTCTCATCAAAACAAGGACATACTGTGTGACACCGAAAGTATTCTTACAATTCCATATTACAACGGGTAAATACTCGCAGTGATATGGTTTCATTCTTGAATTTCTTTTGCATTTTGCAGTAATAGTATGAAAACCATGAACTACAAATAAGCAATATGCGTTCTTATAAAATTAGATTTCCTCATGTATCACAATCATTTCCACACCATTATTGTGTTCCGCTATGGTGGTAGATGCTTTAAACCAAGCTCTTTTCTCTGTAGGCAACATACAACGCTGTAATGAAATGCTTTTCAATTTATTCCTTACAAGATAAGCTGCCATCTTTAATCTGCTCAACATACAAGCCCAACAGCTGCAGCATGAGTGATATCACGCCTCTCGCGGCGACAATTCAATTTGTGTGTGACCAAAAAGAATTGATTACAAAGAGCAGATAAAGAGTAAAAGACATCATTTTAAATTCTTTCAGGATACCATCACCTCAATGAATCAGCTATCCTCTGGCTTTCATTTGTTACAACGCTCTTGACCACAGACGCATTTAAAATGCAATGTCTTTGAACCTTTTAGTTGGAGTATCATCGACAGAAATAATAATCACTGAGGTACACCTTTAGAACAAAGGCAGCCGGCGGACTGTGAGGAGACATTCGCTAAGTTTAGTGGCTTACAGTCGCCGCCTATGCCTTCAAGACAGATCACGACAATGCAGGCCAATACATACAACGCTACCCGTTCATCACACAGCAGCCATGACGGGCTATCGCCACGGTAACACGCGGTTGGGACCACGGTGGCTGGTGCGTGATTGGACGAGAGGGCAGATGGGACCGGGGTGATGTATTATGCATGGCTGAAAACCGCGCTTAGCGCAGGGACAGCTGAGGCCCCCCGACCAGAGATGCACAGACCCAGCCAGACGAGTCAACCCCCCCCACACACACACACACACCCCAGTTTGGTGAGCCTCTGGACGGGCAGCGCTCTTTCATGACCCTGGGCACCGCTCCAACCCGAGCGGCTAATGTATGCGGAAGTGGGTCCATTGCGTTGAAATATTCATCGGGCCGCTTCCAATGCGGGCAGCTGGCTGGACGCAGCTGACTTTGTGATTGTGCACTGTTACGCCTTGTGTGCACACACGCACACACAGCTAGAGGATCATTATCTGCCCCAGTACATATAACCACTTCCATGCATGTCTGAATGAACAGACAGACAGACAGATAGATAGATAGATATATCTCTGCTAAAGGGATAGTGTATCACTAAATCAAATGGACATATTCCTATTTAGTTCAGACTAGATGCAGAGCTGTATTAGGCTAACTACTACTAATATTGGCTTTACATTAAGCATTACAGTGTGCTTATTATTGAATTACAGCATTTCTCTCCTGTCAGTGCATGCGTACGCGTGCGTGTATGTGTGTGTGTGTATGTGCCCCTCTGCGGCACAGTGAAGTGTGTGTGTGTGTACGTACTTGCCCCACTGCGACACTAAGATGTGAGTGTATACAGTATGTGAGCGTACAGTGTGTGTATGTGTGTGTGCGTGCATGTGTGTACAGTATAGTGTGTGTGTGTGTGTGCATGCGTACAGTGTGTAGTGTGTGTGCGTAGTGTGCAGGTGCGTGCCTGCGTACAGTATGTACAGCGTGTACAGTGTGTACAGCGTGTGTGTGCGTGCATGCGTACAGTGTATACAGTGTGTGTGTGTGTGTGTGTGTGCATACAGTGTGTACATTGTGTGTGTGCGTGCGTAGGTCAGAGCGTCACATGGGCCTACTACATCAGCGCCTCGTGTTAAAGTCACCCTTCCTTATCTCCAACCCCCCCAATGAGTGACACCTCAGCTAATGTAGTCTCAGTGAGCTACAGAAGGGAAATAGGAAGGGGGGGGGGGGCCTCAGCCTTCCATTTCCTCCCGGCTTGACTGGAGGAAAAGCACCAGATGGACCTCGAGAGTACGAGGAGATCGCCGCCCTTTAGGGGAACAGGGGTCCTGCATGTTGATGGTTCAGTGAAGCTTTTGTTAATTTTGCCAGTACTGTTCTTAAAGTGTAAAAGTGAAATCCTCAATTTGTATTGCACTGTACACGCATATTTATTATAATAATAATAATGTTGTATGACCATCCTTAACCTCATTAGACTGTCATTAATCTGTAAATTAAGCACTATATTTGGCCTGCCGCCACTTTATTAATACTGAATGAGATATTGACCATGTTAGCTCTGGTGACATGCTGTCATTTTTCTAACTGAATGATGTTTGCTTACAATTACTGGCGTGTGACCTATTCAGCTATTGACTAATGTACTTATTGTTAAGTCGGTTTGGATGAAAGCTTCTATGCTGTACAGTAAATGTATATGTCCAATATAAACGCAGAATGAATAGGAAATCACTAGCAGTCAGTATTGTAAACACAGACCTCTTTCTCTCCTTTACACTGATGTTGTAGGAGAAAGGGAGAGGCAGATGTGAAACTTTAAATGAATATAATACAATAATACAAAGTATTATTGCATTATAGTAACACAAAACAATAATAACTAGAAAAGCGCAAAGAGGCACTCAGCAGTCTGCCCACATCTCCTGTTGTTGTGTAAATGGATTTTCCCCGGCATTGACCATTACATTATGCGTTTTAGCCAGAGAAAAGAAGCACACATGGGTGAGACATTGAGAAAATGGGAAGAGGAAGAATAGAAAAAGTAAAAATACAAACAAGTAAAAGCACCTTCCAGGAAACGAGGGCACTGACGCACAAATGAGCACGCCAAACCCAAACCCTCCTTTAAACTGTCACGCTGACTGACGATTCCCAGAACAACAATATGCGGTGTAAATAAATATACAACGCACTTCTGTTGTTTCCTCCTAGCTGTCTCTGTCCTAGTTCTGCATAGATACATATCTCCTCCTCATGCTCTCGGACGGCATCCCGTCGTTCCGCTTAGTCATGCTAGGTTAGCATTTAGCACACACACACACACACACACACACACACACAGGAACTGTACCCACGACAAATGGAAAAACACATGTGAAACATGTGATAAGTTCACTGGAAGCAACAAAACCCAATAGAGAACAACGTAGCAGCTTCTGATACACGTCTTTTCGCGGCTCAGCCGTCCGCACAAGGAATTACGGCTCTGGGTGGCGAGGTCTGTCTCCAGCAGCTACTGGGACACTTTAGGTGCAGGTTAATTGGGCTCATGTCGACCTTGTTAGCCAGCTGGACGGCTATTGCTCAATATTTGGCCCGCTCTGTCCCTGGAATCATGAAGAACTAGCCGCTACCATACATATGCTGCAAAGTTAATAATACACAGAAAAAAAAAATCAACATTACTGTAAGAACAACACAAAGATGTACAAATTACCGTATAGTACTGTGAAGTACAGTATCAATGCGTATAGTAAGTGTCAACATCTATTGCTAGTCGTGGCAAAAAAAACAAAAAAAAAAAAAAAAAAAAAAACAGGCGCGGTAGCTATTTACATTGCATGAGATTTATTGTGTAGTAAATTATGTTTTTAGGCCTGAGCGCAACCAGCGCAGAAACCAACTGTCATTTTCACTTTTGTCTGACAAACAGCTCAATCACATTCCTTACGATGCCACTTCAATGGTCCACAACCGCTCCCTGTTAGCTGATGACAATCATTCCCCATCAAACCCTCCCTTCCTCATTTCCACCACCAAGGTTACAGAAAATGATAAGCAAGAACAATAGTGCTGAAGAAAAGACAGCTGAAGGCATGGTGTCCGTAATGTGGTATACGCGCCGTTAAGGCACATGACATAAAATGGAGGAAGAGCAAATTCATTTGATTGTTATTCTTTTAACCTTTTTATTTTTACTTATGTCAAGTCAAGTCAATTTTATTTATATAACCCTTAATCACATTACAGTCTCAAAGGGCTGTACAGCCTACAATTCACATGGAAACAAACAACACCCCCTTAACCTGCTCTTCCCCCCAGGCAAGGAAAAACGTCCATTAAAAACCCCATGGGGGGGGGGAAAGGGAAGAAACCTTGAGAGGGGATCACAGAGGGAGGAATCCCCCCCTCCAGGACGGTTAACATGCAATAGGTGATTTTAAGCAACCAACATTTAGCATTAATAACTATGTATAATAATTTCACATTGTGCCGTACTTAAGAACTAACACATCGTAAATATTTAGTTAGTTAATTAAGAGTGAACTGTCAATTGTAGCATTAACAGACACCACAGGAGTATGTCATTTCCGTATCATGTTATGCATCTTTATTGTATTCTTTTATGCACCTGTTTACATTTCAATTTTATTTATTTTTTAATCTGATTGTTTTAACCATTTTTATTAATGTTGTTTCTTTGTACTTCTGTATTTGTTTATGGGAAGCACAACTGTGCATGTATTCCCTCTCTGTAAAGCACTTTGAACTGGAATTCTGTATGAAAAGTGCTATATAAATAAAGATTATTATTATTATTATTAACAAAGCTGCCACACCAGCAGTCAGCAAACATCAGTCTCCAAACACCGCTGCTGCCCCTCGGGTTACTGGAGTCCAACACATTTATTTTCAAGGACACAGGGGTCGTCGCTGAATAAGAGTCACAGGATGATTAATGTTGAGAGAGAGAGAGAGAGAGAGAGAGAGAGAGAGAACGGAGTGAGCAAGGAAAGCTAAATGAATATGTATGAATTCATATATAGCGTGTTGTTATGATTTACTCATTAGTCTAATAACCGCTGAGCTGTTGAATAACACTATGGATGCAGAAGAGAATAATAATATGTGTATTGGTCCTGACCATTCATCTGGATGTCCAGCTTCATGGAAAACAAAACGGATGTAGATTTTTCTTTAAAATGGATATCCAGGCTATACTGATTAAGCGACCGTAACCTTACTTCACCTCCATTACTGTCAATATAACCATGTTATCTGAAGGAGCAGCTCAAAAATAGGAGCCTGCCTCTTCATAAATATGTACTTGATAAGCTTCTGTTGCAACACATATTTGCCAGATAGTGGTACAAAACAGTTTTTATCTGTTACATGTCCGTTTTACAATAGGAGCTATATTTATGGTAAATGGACTGCATTTATATAGCGTTTTTATCCAAAGCGCTTTACAGTATTTTGCCTCACATTCACACATTCACACACCGATGGTGATTGCTACCATGCAGGGTGCGACCAACCATCGGGAGCAGTTGGGGGGTCGGGGGTTAGGCATCTTGCAGCTAGGTCAACACCGGGGTTTACCCATATGCTTTGATTCAACGCTTGCATTTTCAGGTTTTGGATGTTCACACGCACATTAGACGTCACACCAGCCATCCTACATGAGTTGGACCTGCTTCTGATGTACCCTTTACCTGACAAGTTGGTTAGTGGGGCCACCGGAGGATTTTACCACCTATATGAAATAAAGCTTCATAGCTAGCATTGTGAAGCAAAGCGTTGTACTGCGGATTTGAGCGGTATTCGCCACTTTGTTGACGTTGCTATTTTGGCTGTGTAGGACTATCACATTATTATTTCAATATACACAGAGAGCGGTAAGCTAGCGTTCTCCTTCACCGTACCTGGGCGTCCACGAGCAGGTGTCTCATCAGGGTGGTGGACTTCTGCAGGGTCTCCTTCTCCGTGGGGAGAAAGGTGCGGCCCTCCTGCTCAACGGTCTTGGGTCCGGCCACCATGATGTTAGCGATCTGGTCGTTCAGGCTGTTCAGGGACTGGGCAGCTAGGGGAGTGAAGACACACACAAACACACACCTGTCAGTTAAACCCTGACAACCGCTATAGGTCAACCAGGCCAGAGCCATGTATGAGCCCAATGGATCGTTTTTAACAGCATTGGCGGATCGCAGAGCCTCTAAACAGTTCCCGGAAGTTAGCCGCAAATACTCGAAGTACCATAGAAATGATAATGTAAATGTAAATCGATGCATTTATTGACTAACCCAACTCCATCTGTGGGCCGTACATTGAAATGGTTTGTGAATGGCTGTACTTTCAAAAAAAAATACTTGGCAGTAGATTGGATGAATCATCTCATCTGGTCGTTTTCTCTATCAGCACCATGGTACATTTACCTAAACCGCGCCTGTATAGCTATCAACATGATGCTGATTGGAAAGTTCAGTTGCTACTCGGACAATTTAAAATAGCAATATACTGTATTACATTTCTTTATTTGTGTTCATCATTTTCCCTTTTTTGCAATTACAAATGTGTCACTGGAAAAAATGTCAAAAGTTATATTTTACAAAAATGTAACCAATTATATAATATTCATATTCAAAAAAACTAAATTTGTCAGATGGACTTAGAGGTTTTTGCATCTGAACTCTTATGAACTAAAAAATATTTCACATCAACAAGTCTCTGTTGTCTCTGGCTGTTAAAACGGAGGGGAAAAAATACACACAAAAAAATCTCGTTGGTAGATAGCTGTGGCTCACTGCAAAACTGTAAAGTGCTTTTGAATGCCCTGGTCTATTGGTAAAGCTTTTTAATTATTCTGTAAAATCTGGTCAAATGGTGTACAGATCTTGACTGTTTCTCAGGGAAACATTAAAGTTTAGCTGGAATACATAAATAAGTCAAAGAAGGTTTTGTGAGATTGTTTATGTCTGGTGTACATATTAACACCTAGAAGGCAAAAGCAAAATCATTATAAGCCCATATATTTTTATAAACATAATAAATGTAATGGTGTTTACACCATTTAAAAATGATTGCATAAGAATATGGCCGACCACGTGAATCTTCAACAAGGCTTTTCTAGTTTTAAGTGTATAATGACAACATTGAGACGCACGGGGGGGGGGGTTATTACCACAGCCCCTTTTCCCCTGGGTGGGCGTCCGACAAAACAGATAACATAATAAGACTTTCCAACTGTCAGTCTGTCAGCGACTTAAGAGCTCTATGTTCCAGAACATTCCATGTCGGCTTGAGAGAGCCATCCTGTTTTTGTTTCCCTGCATTGGTCCTCATGTGTCCCTGGAAAATATTTGGGGTTTCCTCTCCAGCCAATCTCCCACTGTAACACCTACTGCAGCCCGCCCTAGTGGAATTCCTTCACTTACACACACACACACGTGCATGTGTATGCATACAGCACATAGACACACACGCACACACACGCGCACACACACACACACACACACACACACACACACATACATACAGCACATTAACATGTACACACACACAGAGCACACAAAAACACACAGTCATACATGCAGTCATACATGCATTGCATGCACACTAACAGTTCACTTCCATTTGCCATTAAATCTCCCAAGTATCTGAGATGACACAATTCACATTCCAGAGGCAATGAGAATGTGGATCAGTTTGCATATTTATGTGCTTTTGCGGCTCTCAAGAAGCTGCTTCCCTAAGCTCCACATATTTCTTGAAACAGTTACACCATTACATTTTAACGAAAAGAGTAGCAGGCTGTAAACAGGGATAATATTGGCCTTTTTCATATTGATAGTAAGTTAGTTATTTACTTACAGGCTGTCTTCAGAGATGATCCTGCATCGCCACGTTCTACTCAAGTAAAGAAACATGACCTGCAGAATTCACAGAGAACTGATTCTGTGCCATGAATTTGGAACATATTCTCGCAAAAAAAATAATTGACATGCAAAGCCCACTCAAACACTCAAAGAGAAGGATAGATTAAGGCGTTGCGTAATCCAAATGTATTTTGCATATTGTGACATGACAAGCAGGCACTAGGAGATAGGAGGTGAGCGAAGGGTCAAAGAGATGAAGAACATCTGCCCTTTAGGTTAAATCTGGCGGATGACGAGACGTCACATCTCTGAATAAGTAGGACATCATCGCCCAGGTACACGGTTCTTCACGCCATGCGCTGTGTAGGATAGTCTATAGGCCTACTGCTCTCTTAAGCATTGCAGGGTTCAAAGTAAATCAGTCAATTCCGGAATCACAGCGTTTGCCAGTTTCCTTCAATCCCTTACTCTCAGTGCCATCTACTGGTCAAATCCTGAAATTGCAGGTAGCTTTGTGTAAATCACGAATACAAAAACATACATTGTCAAATTCAGCCTCAAGTTCTACTGCCAGGGCAATACATTTGTAATAAAAAAAAAACTGTATTTCTTTTTACTAAATACTAAGTAATAATAGAGATTTTATTTGCTTTGTTTAGGCAAATATCTCCTGGCTTGTCTTGACCCTTAAACCTACAGTGACCTTAGAACTGATTGTACAATTGCAGATTCTGCACTTATTAAATATCGCAAGCAAGCAACAGCATAGGTTAGACAATAGACACACAATGCATCATTTCACTTATACACTAGCCATTTACCAGTTCGACCAAGCACACAATCAATACATACTCCGCATACCAGTTCCCCACTCTGCATCTACAAACACAATTATGTGAGAGAGCATTTCTTTTCCTCAGCCATTTTAAACTGGTAAAAAAGTTAGAAAGAAAAGAACAAGGTAGGCTACCTCCCAGGTCATTCAGAGTTAAAGCCACCCAAAGATATTTACTGTAATATTAATACATAGTTTGATGACTGTAACTGAATATTGGTCAAATTGGATCCTCAGGATTGCAGTTCAGTGAGTATAAAAGGTTATTCATACGTTTATTGACTCACTTATGGATATTTTCAGGCAGTCTTTTTTTGTCTTTTACCTTTTAAATTCTTTATTCTCTTTTTGTATTGAATAATTTACTGTGTCTGTTCTTCAACTGTTTTAGAGGATTTACCTGGGATCTTAAGAAGTGCAAGTTCTTTCAATATACTGTATATGGTAGGTTTCTCACTGGTAAAGTTCCTGATATTTTCTGCTGTAGGGTTCTCATGCATTTCATTCAGTCTGTTAAACAAAGCATATTTCTAACAAAACTTTGGGTTTCAGATTTCCTTTCATTTGTTTCCCCTTACAGGATTGATATCCCATTACCAGAACACTTACATACAGTACATTAAAAGCCTCTGTTTCCCAAGGTGTCTTCGGTTAGAAGATAAGCACATAAAGACACACAGAGATATAGAGACACAGTAATGGTTTGAACATAATGATGCATCCACCACAATGCAGAGTAATAATGATTAATGCACTCATTTGCAATCTTACCTGCAGCACACCATAGAGTATTAAGGCCTTTTCAAAGTGACAGTAGTTTTGGTCTTGCATTTCTCAAGCTCTGGCAAATAGTATAACCTTGCACCTATTACCGGGACCCTGATAGTTCTCCGTGATTGGGGAAAATGGTGAGAAATGCGGGGAGATGACATTGGGGTCCTTTATCTGCTCAGCAGGCGGCTAACCAAGCTGCCAGAGCGAGTAAGCAACAGTGGCAGTGCAAACAGCAATGCTAATAAGAGAGGTTACAGCAGACAGGATACACTCCAGACACATTTCATAGCAGCAGTTCACAGTACACAATAAACTGACAGGACATTTTCAAACAGGCTGGTCTGAATGGTGGAAAACAAAACTCAAACACAAAGCTAGAAAAAGACAAATAAGCATAAATTACTGACGTTATCAACAACTTTGAGACACAACCTATTAATAAAAGCAGGCCAAGATGTCTGCTCATAATTAAGTTAGAATATGGATATGATCTCAGACCTGTAGTACTACAGTACAGTGTATGAGAATTCCTTGTAAGCCTATATACTCAATAACCCGCAAAGGCGCACAGTAAAAATATAGAGCACAAAAATGCAGTTATTATTTTAGAGTGGCACAGTGGTTCATTAGCTACTCAATGCAGACCAAAGTTGGATGTCCTATTCTCGATAACAGCTTTGATTCAAGCAGTGGCTGCAACCAGCACACACAGAGGATTAGACTTTGAACATATACCACTGCATGTGTGCCACAGTTTATACCAAATCCAGGTCCCCGTTATCAATTAGAACAGTTGGTATGCTAATCGTAAAAATCAACGATTTGAGAAGAATCTTTCGAATTCAATTTATCTGCCGGACTTGCATCAAAACATTTAATAGCAAAACAGAAGACATATCTCTATCCGGCAGGGGTAACATTGCTTTCTGTTGTTCGGTTGTACTTATTAAACTTATTTTTTTGGCACTTATCTAGTAACCTAACATGTGGTCGGGCGAACGCACCATTAGGCAGAATGGGAACATCTGGCAAATAGAGAAGATTAGAATACCATGTCTGTAGAGGCACAAATAAATGAAGGGCCGTGATTTAGGTCTGTTAAACTTAATGAAAACAATATTTTACAACATAATAATGATGGATTATAGTTATGGGGGCATGGTAAAGATACTTTGGGCTGCGGGATACAGTGGAAGCAATTATTTCTTCAGACATACTGACTACCGTTGGTCTGAAGCTGAACTCATTAGCAGTATTCTATCTCTGCATATAAAATGTGCTTGCATATTTATTTTTATATAATTAACCTACAGTGTACAAAAACATGGACAATAGTTGGTCATGCACTTCACCTACAACATCCTTCTGTAGTATATTACACAAACTAGCGACATATTGAATTCAAGTTGTATATATACACATATATTTAATATAAATAAGATATCTACATATACCTTAATCATTGCTAGTGTGAGAAAGCTGCCTGTCGTGGCTTTATATACACATTTTTTTCAGTACATCACTGCCCCCTGGTGACAACTGTATGGAAAGGCCACAGTATGGCATTAGCAGTAATACTGCAACATGTAATGTAACAGTATAGCATTCAGCCTTAATGTGCAGATGAATGAATATAAGGGAAACTGTTGTAACATGGGGCAGCTGCAGTGTTGGAATTACGCTGAGGCCCGGGATGGCCCGGCCCCCTTAGTTCTGGCCAGGGCATCCCTAGTTCAATTTGAAATCACTGGTTGTAGGGGGGAGAGGCATCCATTTATTTACTTTTGTGGTCGTCACAAGACATTCATGAATAGGGAGGCTAAGCATTTTATAGGGGGGTCTGGGGGCACGCTACCCCAGGGGGAAAATGTTTTAATTACTCCCCCCAAAAGTATGTACTGTACAACCTATCAAAGTATGGCGATATTTGGTCAGGTCACAGTTGTGTAAAAGTATACATTCCTTTCACACATATTACTGGGATAAAGTTTCAGGCACTGCCAGTGATTTTCTAATGAAGTTACATTAATAAATATTTCCCTCTGGCACATTTTCACACATGTCATGGGTTAGGGTTGCCATGGCAATGCTGGAATAGATGGGGCAAGAGACAGTCCAGCATATAACGATAATGCAACACTTTATGCTTGTTCCTGCAATGTTACTGCTTTCATTCACAACACAGCTATTTTCTTTAAAATGTTACTGAAAATTGTGGATACAAAGCTCCTTGAATATATGAAGGAAATGTTCACGGACATTCACTTAAAATAAAGAAATTCCACTCTGTCCCCGTCAACCCAACATCAACAAACGACAAAACAATTGCTGTTCGTATACACAATTACTTTAGTTTGAAACAAATAGAGAACAAGATAACTAAATAAATAATTTTATACCTTTCGTAATAAATTGTCTCTTCCACAATGGGGAAAAATTTAATTATGCCAAATTATCTACAAAAATCTAAATAAATAGGAATTAAATCGGGCAAACAGGATCCCAAATAACATTTTTGCTCCGTTGAAATGCATTACAATGCTCTTTCTATAATTATAAAATCTTTGGTAGAGGTGATTTTGTTTTGATCAAGTTCAAGTATCAGTCTTTCTCCAGAATCCCTGACCTTTTCATTTGCTCTGCTGTAGTTTATTTTCCACCAAACTGAAAACATAACTGTACGTCAAGGGCCAACAATTGAACTAATTGGAACTTCCAATTTGGAAGGAGTTAAGTTACATTCTTTCAACTAGCCAATCAGCTACATTGTGGCTTTGAACATGTCCTTTGTGACTCAACCTCAGTTCCCCAGCTGGAAAATAACTTGAGATACAGTATATGACTAAATTGGAGTGTGATAAAGACAGATAGAACACACAGCTTCTGCAGGACGACGATCAAAAGGGAAAGCTGGAAGGCATTGCTGCGTGATTGTAACTTTGTAGTCGCTGGCTTTATTCTTTGAGTGGGTGTGACGGCTGCCATCACATAGAAATGCAATATGCGGGCGGCGTTCGGCACACGCGATAACCCAGGTCTGCCTATTTTCCTGCTCTTCACTGCGGCACGTGGGTTTGTAGCGCGTGTATCTTTACATAACCACAACTTTTTTTGGTTGGAGTCAAGGGAGTCTGTTGGGAATCCAAAGAGAAGCTATTGATACATAGAAATAATCAGCCTTGAATGTGCCATTTCTAAATGAATATCAGTTCCTGCACATGAAGGACATGGTGTAAATGTCCAAGTAAAATAAACAACATGCGTAGAGTTTGGATACAAAGATAAACAGGATGTGCAACGGACGTTCCATTATCTAACATGCTGTGAACCTCTGACATACAACCGTTCTTTGAATTTCAGTTTCCCTACCAAAGCGATGTCTCTGAATCAATAAACATCTGCGGCAACTGACTGGAGAACGCAGAGTCTGACTAAATAAACACGCCAACCTCAGAAAACGCCCTCCTTCCCTCATTCCAGATAACATAAGCAGCTTCCCACACATCATGGAAACCCCCTTCCCCCCAACACACACATTTAAAATGTAATCCTGGTGGAAGTGCTTGGTTACACAGGATTCAGCGGGTGGGGGGGGGTGGGGGGGGGGGGGGGGGGGGGGGGGGGAGAGCGGTGCTGTGGGTCTCTGAAGGAGATGCGGTTAGACACGGCGGCCTCAACAGAGCCTCTCCACCTGGACTTGGGGTGTGCGCTTGGGGGAAGCAGCTTTGGACCACCACGAATCACACTTGACACAAGACCTGTTTGCCTCCACCCTCATCAACGCTGATTTAGCCATGGGGCTTGTGGGAGAGGCTGCGGCTTGCCAAGACATAAACAAGATGCACAATGTGAATATGCTTTTCTGTTACAGCTTTAACTTTGAAGCCACAAAGTTGCATAACATTTCATCAGATATCGTCCATTTTAATAAAAACATTCTCTGGAACGCTGTCAAATCTTTCATACTTAGCGAAGCCAAATGTTCATAGGCAACAATGTTATATACATAACGATGACAACCTGGGTTTGAATCACTATGCAATGCATAACTATGTTAGATCTTTAACTTATCAGGTTAGCTCAGTTTTAGAGCATCTTTCAGCAATATATAGGATATATATATATATATATATATATGGAGACACACATCAGTGTGTGTCCATATTGTTAAAGGTGTTATACACATTATGTTAAACATTAAAACAGCAAACAGCTATAGTTGAGTACTTGCTTTCTGAGCACAGAATTACAACGCACTGCCTCTTTGTATGTTGTAATACGAGCTCCTTGTTCTTTGTTTTCATTCCGGGCCGGTGTTCTGACTATCGAATTGTGTTTGATATTACGTCATTTTCGTCATGCTAGAGTCAGCGCCCATAGTTTTGTGCTACCGTCATCTGCATGTCTAGCTGGAGTCCGAATCACGGTGTCTCTTGCCAATAGTTGTCATACTGGCAGACAGTGATGAAAAGACAACCACCGTCAGTCAGTTCATCCGATCACCTGCCAAGTATTTGTTGAAAGTGCCTGTTCTTTTTCTGAAGTTCCAAAGGAACTGTGTGTGTGTAGCAAATAAATCATCTGGCATTTTAACCATCTAACCATCAGGTTACCAGGCTAGTGTACTCCTGCAAGTGCTGGAGATGAAAAGCCTGATCAAGACCCCTAACGGTGCTCTCTGCTCCTTTCCCTCCTCTCAGCAGACAAGCTGGGCAGAGATAAATTGCCTAGATGGGAGTGCAGAGATGCCTGAAGTGGGGATTTGGAAGATCAGAAGTGAAGGATTAGGCAGCGGGAGTGACACGCCGGGCAGCAGACGAATCACACACTCCAGAGGCATCCACCCTCTCTCCTGCCGCAGCCGACAAGTGCAGACAGAGGCTAAAGATAGGCATGAAGCACAGCCCGGCGAACAACATTGTTTGACATCCATGTGCACCGGTACAACATTGCACATGAGCAGCAGACACGATGTACAACACGGGGGGGGGAGAAGGGGCAATGAGAGCCAGGCACTCAAGGTGTGGGATGCGTTTCAACACCAAACGCAGCGCTTCTGTGATGCTGGCTGTAAAGGACAAGGCATGGGTGGGCTCTATGTTGGTCTGTGTGTTTTGATGTGTTTTGATGTGTTTTGTAGTGTTGTGTGGTGCGGTCTGCACCACTTTGTGTTCCCACTTACAGAGCCTGGGCTGTGTGGCAACACCAGATTTGTGTTTTTTCCATCGCACACACAGAACAGACAGCTCGCGGACTGGGAGGAAATATTAACTGAATTTGACAAAAAAATGTGTATTAGCTTACAATCGCCGACTCCACCTTTAAGCCTACATACAGTAGATCCGATCAGCACTGCAGGCGTACAGTATAGAGGAACATGTCGCAGTTATTATAGTGTTCATGGGTGTCACACATAGGCTACTGGTACTTAGTGTGTCTTTAATGATTCAAACATGATGTCAAACATTCCTAACATACAGACACTGATTTGAAGAATTACTGCTCGCTTCAGCATAGTAGCTTGACCAATAGAGTTGGCAAAAGTGTTGAAAACCTATTCTGCCGTTCAGCTACATGTGCTAAACGTCTGATACAGAGGCGTCAGCACTATCAGGAAGTGGGGTACCAGATTTTAATTGGCTTGTTAGCATTGTCACTAATCAATCTGTAAACATAATTCCAGCACGACGCTATTGCGGTGGTTTATTTACTAATTCTAATGCCGGGATTGCACCGGGCACGTGCGCAGACTACACCACGCCACGCGTCGCGTGTGTTGGAAGTGAAAGCATTTTGACTAGGGATCAGCTCTGGAGGCCGTGTCAGAGCCGGAACGTGCCGCACACACGATCCGCACGCGCGCCCAGTGGAATTCCGGGGTTAATCCTTCAAATTAGTAACCATAGCCTACTTATTGAACAGATTTACAAGACCTGCAACCAGCCTGCCGTGTGTCATTTAGCCTCCAAACAAGTTTCTCAGTAGTATGTTGAATGTTGGTCGTCGTGCATAAGTAGCTCTCCTGTCAAGTTAGCGGGTCCAGTCAATTTGATTTATATAGCCCTTAATCACATTACAGTCACACATGGAAACAAACCACACACATGTAATCTGCTCCTCCTCCCGGGCAAGAAAAAACCTCAGTAAAAATCCCACATAACAGGAGTTGTTTCCCTCAGAGCTTACGGCTGCCCTGTGGACGAAGTTAGTGTTGTTTGACAGGTGATGTGATGATGTTATGCACCCGTGAGCCCCATGAGCACGGCAGGTAGCGCTCTCCGCTGCCCATGTGACTCCGGTAAAGCAAGCACATCGGGGGCGGGGGGGTGATATACAACCACGGGTTCTCGCTCACGTAGGGAGGAGATGCATGTTCCACTGGTGCGGATGGATGACCTGCGCTCACACTGTAGGTGACAGACCGTGTCAATATCGGGTCTGGAATTAAACCCGTTATGTATCGACAGCCAGCTGATTTGGGCTTCTCCACCCGTGTTAGAGCTGTTACTCACTGTTTGTGGTAGCCTACTGAAGTCCCCTTTGCTTGGCAGGAGCCGTCTGGCTGATGTCATGTAAAGCCTGGATGGCTAATGGAAACCTCTAGGGAGTTTTGTATACACTGCTGCTCTGAAATAATATCAACCATGTTACTCTCAAAGTGGCCTCATCTCTATATTCAGGTTCCCACAGGGGTGTCAAACTCAATCAGAGACAGGGACAAAATTAAAACTGACTATGTCGAGGGCCAAACAGTCTCACAGTGCTGTCTTATGTTATATTCTTTAATTAGGACACACCAACACAACAAACAAGGCAAAATGGTTTACCGCTAATGCAAGTAAACAGATCCACCAACCTGTCTTGAAATCCCGTGTTTTCTGTGTCCACATTGTGTTTGGTCATTGTTTGGTCATTGATAGACTCAGACCTCACATTTAACAGTCATATCAAAGCGGTCACCAAAACAGCTTTCTATCATCTAAAAAATATA
>JAODUK010062307.1:0-17517 GCA_027564635.1 Typhlichthys eigenmanni
TTGGGGTCCCCTGCTGGAGCTGCTGCCCCCGCGACCCGACTCTGGATAAGCGGATGAAGATGGATGGATGGATGGCACTGCCAACACTTTAAATTGCTTTGGATGGCATTTCAAAGAACACAGTTTAGGCGTGAAGTAATCTAAAAGTAATGGAAAGTCATCAGATTATGTTACAAAATGTAGGGAATCCAAAAACGGCATTACTGATGATCATTTTAGTCTGGAAACTAGTAACTATAACAGATTACATTTAAAACGTAACCTACCCAACCCTGCTCCAGAATGACTGACTATACCTTTAATCGACACAAACTATTCCCAGGCACATATTTGCATCCCTGACTTCTGGCTTATTGGGACAAAAATGATAGTTTGAAATTGTGATTAGTTAGCTGTGATTAATAACACTTAATTTAGATACGTAATATGTGGCGTTTGACTGCATAGATAGTATAATGTGTACACAATTAACACTAATTACCATAACACTCTCAATTCAACATTATTGTATTGGCCTTCAATAAACATATGTAAATAGAAAAAAGTTAAAGACAAAAAGATGTATTCAGTGGACACATAATAATATTGTCACACACATATAACATTCTGGCACTTAGCCTAACAGTCACTTGCTGTGGTTACGGGGGCTTAATGGCAGCAATAGAGACCGTTGGCGATTATCATTCTAAGTGATCAAAACACTAATCTTGATTATTAATATACATTTAATCGTGTAGCCATAAGAAAAACTAACCAGATGGTTTAGTGCATGGCTGAGTGCTGGAGCAGATAACTCTTAGTGCTTTCTAAACCCTGGTTTTTCACACGCACGCACGCACACACACACACACACGACTGGCATAAATGTGAGCACAGTGTGCAGAAGTACACATTCCTACACACACACACACACTCTCTCTCTCTCTCTCTCTCTCTCTCTCTCTCTCTCTCTCTCTCTCTCTCTCTCTCTCTCTCTCTCTCTCTCTCTCCGTGCAGCAGTTAATAGGAAGCAGAGGAGAACAGTTTGGGCGTAATCACAGAGCAGCAAACCATTTCTCGCTCACCAGGGGCGAGCTACGGGGGGCTGGGAGGGGGGTCATGTATTTCACAGCCGCTGTCTTATCATGCACAACAACCCTATGAAGGAGTGTCCATAGACGTGGGTGGCAGAGCAAGGGCAGCTTTCACACTAATAAGTGCCATGAAATACATTTTAGTGGTCGTCAGTGTTGGGCAGTAGGGTCGCTACAAGTAGCGTCGCTACTAGTTAAACTACATTTCTGAGTTTCTGAATCAAATAGCTTTTCAGTAGCGAAGCTCTTTAATTGATCAAGTAGTGCGGTAGCGTCCACAGAAGATATTTTCCCAAGCATTTCTGAATCTGCAGCTCAAGCTTAAGTCTTGATATAACTGCTAAGAATCAGTATGTGATGCCATCACATACACGGACCTAAACTATATGTGAAGCCGACAGAAGCACTTCCGTATGACAGTGATGCCGTAGGTGTAGGCCTACCAATCACTGCGCTGATGCCTGAGACTTTCAATCACGGGATTGAGGGGGAATAAAGACAAGACTGAGTTTACGTGATAGAAAGAACAGCGAGAGCAGAGGACACAGCTTATTGTTTAATAAACAGTTGAACTGAACAGTTTTGCCCTGTTTATTTGTTTGTTTGACTTCCACTTTTGAGTGTTGGTACGTGCAAACACGGCAAACACGGCAAGACTCACCTGGTTCCCATTCCCCTAATCAGCCTTAGTGTTTCTCCCTGTCCTTGTTGGCTCCTGTACTGAGGGTTTAAACCCACTCTGCCAGAAACCCCCCCCCACTTACTACAATTACCTCTTTGTGGGCTGAGGAACAGAGAATTCCTGGACAAAACACGAAAGCCACCTGAAGAACTCGGATGACAGAGATTCTTTCCAGAGTTTTATGGAAAAGACTCAAGGGCGTAGGTTTGTTTTGAACATTGGTAGGGACAACTTTAAGCTTTTATTCTAGAATTTCTGGGTCTGTAAAAATATCAGATTTTATAAAAATGTTGCAGACAATCTTGGCCTTTTATTGGCCTGTTGGAAAGCCTGTGCTATTGAAGGGAAAATGCTGAATAACCCTATATATTACTGTAAATTTAATGACAGTGTTTAAGTATTATATGATGATGAGAACATGCATCCATTTACACATACCAGCGTGCACACTACATAATACAATGCCACCTCCACTGACTTGTGACAGCATGTGCCAGTCCTGTTGCTTGTTAGCATTAGCATTGTCTGCAAGCTAAATACTAAAAAGCAGGCTTTGTGGGTGGCTGTAAATGTGTGACCTTATATTCAATCACTTTCACCCTGTCCTCGCTGGGCACATGTTTCCATTGTACCACAATAAATAAACAAGGTGACGATCGCTCTCAAATCAAACGAACAAACTGCACTTGGCTTCCAAAAGGCTGTAATGTCTGTCTGGGGGATCTGTGTTTGGTTCAGAAGGGGAGGTGTTGAAGTAATGCTGGCAGTGGGCTTAAAGCACAACATGTGCAGATGACAGATCATCTTATGAGAGAAGTGAGGTGAGAATCAGGCGAAGCAATTTAATTGGCCATGTTGCAATGCAAGATTCCAGCCAGATGAGATATACTGTACTGTAATGCTCCTTAATAAGACAATCTGTTGTATGGGCCTGGCATCCAGATAATTAGTTTGTCTGTGTGTTTATGAGTGTGTGTCTGTGGTTGCGTATTCCGTGGCAATGTGTGTTGTATTTAGTTGTGTGTGTGTGTTTTCCTTCAACATATGTCTACACGTGTGTGTCTGTTTTTATGCCTACAATAATTATTGCTTTTACATAAATAATTTGTTATGATCGATTCATTTATATTTGTATATTGTGTTGTGGCAAATTGTTGGCATGTGAATGTGCCACAACACAATAAACAAATATGAAAACTTACCAGTGTTATAAACAGCATTAGCCTGTAGCGTCCACACGCTACAGGCTGTAGGTACAACAGTTGAGTTTCACCTCCATCTATCTTGTATTCGTGGGTGTTTCTAGAGACCCACGCCCTGCTACAGTAGGTTTATAATACTGACAAGAGGTGCCACAGTATGGACAAAGTCGGTCACACTAGATGAATCTAGTTTGTAATCTACAGCATCTCCGGTTGACATTACTAATTAATTAACTAATTAAGATCATGTCTTAGATTATGTGTAGGCTACAACAATGATGTTAGGATTGGATACAGTAGTACATTGTCATGATTTTGCCATCATTTTCCTTCACATTAATTACATATTTATCCAACATGCACAGTGACAGTGTTGTGTTGGGCGGTGTGTCTGTGGTGGTAACACTACTGATTAGTTACCGGATTAGTGTATCTCACCAAATTGAACAGAGACTTTCATTGAGGAGGGGTCTGCGGATCAATAGCATCAAGTCCCCTGAATAGACCTGAGTGGAAGAGATGTTACAATAACGATTTAGTTTTTTATTTTAAACATGCAGTATTCTGTGTTTAATTTAAAATGGTAAAGATGCATAGCCCAATAAGAATCATGTGACAGCTTGTCAGTCTCCCACCTGCACTCAGTCAGTCTGAAGGAACGTGTTGAAAGATAGCCAAGATTATAGCCTGAGCTATCGCCAGCTCTGTGAACAGCTCGGACGGAGCTTGACGACAGACGTGCCGGTCTGTGTGTGACTATACCTGCACTGTACCTGGTTTGTTTTGTTCATTTTGTCGGTCGTCACATGACTGTCAGACCGGGCTCAACAGACGGCAATTCCGCATTTGATTTTTGTAAGAGGGATGGCGGGGGACTTTTCACCCGTTTGTGTAGACCAGAACGACCAGATGTAAGTCAATGGGAAGGTACACAGATTTCACTATAATATTGCCCATTATTTAACGTCAATGGGAACGTAAATGGGTATTTTGAGTACATAACATTAATTCCCAAGTATGATCAATCTGAGGCTACAACCATATTAATGCAGCAAACTGTTTTGGGGTAAATATACTTTGTTTCATGTCATGCATGGTGCAGTAAATTTAGCTGTCAGCCTCCACAGCAAAATGACGTTAGTGACACGCCCACTTCAAGAGACCGGGAAGCATTTGTGCTTCCATTGAAATCCATAGCAATGCTGCACATTATCTCTGGTACTGTGTTTCCAATGAGGATTTTTAACCACAGACATCAGCACAGGCCAACTGCACAGCGCATTGACCCAGTTGATGTGGACTCTACCAAGACGATCAAAAGATACAGTGGTAACTTAAATAGGTCATATGGACCGTTAAGACCATAAGTGTGTGGCTGAGTAATAGTTTGTGTGTTTGTGGGGGGGCGGGGGGGTATTGTTGTGATTGTCAGTCTAAAAAGCCACTCATGACCTTGACCAAGTTCCCAAGGTCATGCCTGGTTTCACCCCTCACCCCCTCCCACGCCTGCACCAAAGAGCACCACCAACATCCCTCTCCCAACACCTCCTCAGTGTCTCTGTGTCACCACATGGTGTTTAGCTAACACACATTCTAAATATCTCTCTCTTCTTCTCCTCCTCCCCGGCAGCGCTCCTTCTGCAGTGCCATGGTGGACGAGCTACGCGTGTCCCTCAAGTGCCAGCGGAGGCTGAGGCACAAGCCCCAGCCGCCCGTCATGGTGAAGTCAGAGGAGGTGATAAACATGCACACCTTCAACGACCGCAGACTGCCAGGGAAAGAGACAATGGCTTAGAAGGGACTCTCTCTCTCTCTCTCTCTCTCTCTCTCTCTCTCTCTCTCTCTTTCCCCCTAACCTCTCCCCCACCCCCTTCACACACACACACACACACACACACACAAACTTACACACACATAGATTTGCTCTTCCTCTCTCTCTTATCTGTGGAAAAGGGGAAGGGAGTAGAGTGTGTGTGTGCTTGTGCGTGTGTGTGTGTGTGTGTGTGTGTGTGGTTGGTGCGGTTTGCAGGGAGGGGCGGGGAGGGGCGGGGAGGATTTTTGCATTGCCGTTGACAAACTGTCATGATTGCTTCTTAATAATGAGCTGGGAAAAGAGATTTGACACTGTTTCCTGTGGAAATACAGTAACTTGACCCAGGGCGAGTTTCAGTGAGTTACCTCATTCGGTTCAGGGCTTAACACAGCAGAGACCGACCCAGAACCCAACCTGATGGACAGACAGACACATGGATGATATAGAGAGATAAGGAGGGATAAAGTGTGATTTGGACCTATCAGTAGTGGGGACCTCAGCTGTCCCCAGTGGTTGGTTTTGGTATTACGCCGAGAGTAAACACACTTCATCATTTATTAATAAACAGAGACACTTAAGGCAGAACAAATTAAATGAGTTTGAAAGAAACTGAGGGAAATATTGTTTATGTTCAATAAAATGTGCCGAATATCAAGCAGCCAGTTCCAGATTTGAAATCCCAAAGCTCGACATGTACAGAGATCCTTTTGATTAATCCAACACGATGTTATGATATTGAGCAACACTGACAATGAATCCTGTAGACCATACATCAGGCAATAATTTATGATTTTATTTAATTGTGTTTCTGTGTACTAACATATTTTATTATATATCTAATGTGGTGGTAGTCTCTTGAGCAGGGAATGACAGAGGATGGGGGGGGGGGGGGGGGGGGGGGGTTTTTGGGGGCGGGGTGGGGGAATGAGCATCTTTAATAATCACATTATACAGAGAAATACGCTGACATACTCACAGACATGAACTACACGCCTGAGATAATTATACGAGGTTGAAATCCCTAGACCTGTCAATCATTGAATAAACAGAGTAGACACAGCAATCACACATTAACTCTATTTATTCAAATATTTATTGTTTTCTTTAAGGTTTTCATTTCTTTTTTATTTACGTTTGTGCAAGGACCGGACTTTCACAGCCAACTGTAAACACACGTCACTTTGTGGAAACACTTTTCCATTTTCCGCCGTGTCAAAGTCGCTTCACATTGTTTCTTTGTATTGCTGTGGCTTTTAATTAAGTAACAAACTCCACCTTTACTTGTGCAAATGCAATTTCTATATATATATATAAAAAAAGAAGTGTTTTTGTACGAAGAAAATCAAATTTTGTAATAATTTTTATCAACACAACACAGTGGGAGTGTCGTCCACGGCTCCGGACCATTTTACCCCTGGTGGCTGGTCCTGGTAGTGCACTAGACAGATCCGCCTCACCTCATAACCATGGACCAGAAACACAACGATGACGGGGGACTATAGCACCCCCTAATGACGGGTCGGTGTATTCAAGTAAAATCTTCAGTGATTTCATGTTTTGGAGATAATAATAAAAGAAAAAGAAAAAAAGCAACAAACTATTTTTATCATGTAAAGGAATCATATTGACAGAAAGATATTTTTACCTCACAAGAAATAAGACTAATGCTGATAATGCTGATTAGAGGAGATATAGGACAATACAGTATAAACACTATATGGTATAGTGTACTTGCAGCAGAGTTGGCCCAGGACGCATATCATCACTCCTAGACTGATAGAATCCAGTGCTGAATAATTGTGTATAAATGGTTTTAAAAAGGGAAATATGTATTTAAAATATATTAAAAAAACACACATTTTTAACATGTGAAAAGAAAATGGAGTGCACAGTTTACGCTTTGAAGTTGATGCACAAGTTTAAAGACAATAATAAAAAATTCACAACATTCACTCTCTCCGTATCTCTGTTTATTTAAAAGTGTGTCCCAAATGCCCTAGAACAAAGACTAAAGGCCAAAGCCACATAATGGAGGGACTGGCATTTTGAGATTAAACCAGGATGTAGACTCATTTTAGAGATAAATAAAGATATATAATAAGATATATTGCAATGATTGCCATGTACTGTAAATCACATTAGCTACTGCTAAGCAATACATTTTTTAAAAATATTTCTCTTTTAAAAGCTTTAAAAGTGCTTTGATTGTCTAAAGAAACTGTAAGTAAATACACAAGGACGTCTTGTACCAGAACCGGGCTACCGATAAAAGTGGAGAAAAAAACAAAAACCACACATGAAAGACAACACATAAAAGCAAGTCCATAAAAAGAAGTCTGAAGAAGCATTATTATTAGCGGCATAATTTCCACAGCATTATGCCGGGATGGCAAAAGCACCCCCGTCAGCATCTGCCGAAGAACTCGACAAGGTCGTGGAATTACCCAATCCCTGCTTGCCACTTAAGAGACTCCCGCCCAAACCAGCCAATGAGTCAGCAGAACAGTCCCCATTAGATTAAAGCAGCATCCTAACCCTGACCTGAAGCTGGGAAGGGGTTAGCGAACACAGATTACATAACACATTATATTAACTGTCTGACCTCCTGCTCTGGGGAAGGATGTGTCCTCGCCCTCCTGACCTGTCAGTCAATTGGCTGGTTGCTGTGACCCAGGCAGAACCTCCAGCACCACTTTCTTATGTTCGTGGTCGAAAGTATGATGGGGTGAAGGTAATGGATGTTGTGGCTATTTCTCATCTGAAACTAGAGGGTGTTCAGCAGATACTGTGGATCCACCAGGGGTGGATAACATCATTAATAGTCCCTAAATGAAAATTAATCTGGAACTTTACAATACCTGGTGAACAGAAATTATGAATGATGTTTTTTAACAGAGACTGTAACTTCTCCAAACATTGAAAATGGAACGCAGCTGCCTGAAAACTACAGTACATTGTGTGTGTGTGTGTGTGGGTGCGTGTGTGTGTGTGTGTGTGTGTCGTGTTGTTAGGGGTGGGGCGAGTAAGGAAGCAGGTTAAATGATCATCAGAAAATCCAAGTCCCTGGACATTAATTAACCCTGTCATCCCAGAGACATAACTTCAATACTAAATTACCCCCTGCTTTAAATTCCTTCATGACACTCTTTTCCATTGATACCCCCTGCATAAACAGAGGGGGTGGGGGGTGGGTGATAGATTGGAGCTACGTAGGGGCTGTGCTGTTATTTCTAGAGCCATATTAAACTGCGGCATTGCAAGCAGGCACACCTCATTTGCTTCGGGACCCTCTGGGGTTTGCATCTGCATGTGTCGCCTGCCTGCCTCTTTTCCCGCCTCCCGCTGCCTCGCTGAGCTCATTACCATATTCATGAGAACGCTGGATATCGATTATAAACACCACACCTGTGCCACTTTTCTCCACACACCTCGTCATCAGAGTTCGGACGACCTGCTAGCTTTGTACGCCAGCGGAGATGTGATTGAGGTGAAGCGTACAAGGGGGCTGGCCTCTCTCCATGTAATGGCTAATTATTGTAATTACGCTTTTCTGCGTTGGTTTTGGTCAGCCTCGTCCCCCTAAGTTGCCTTCCGATGCACAGTGTATAGTCCGCGCTCTTAGTCGTAGTCACCGCAGTAGTGCTCTGTGGTTTGCAGGTGTTCCCATAATTAGGCAATTTTTTATCTTACAAATAAAAAAAGACTGTTCAGGGTCATTTGGAAAAGATTCAGTATTTTTCCATAAAGGCCACATATCATTCCATTTTCCAACTGTAATTTTGGACAGGCTTGAGCTCAACATTATGTTTCAGTTTGTGTTGCCCTTGCCATGCTACTGTATGCCCTAACTTGATTGGCTATCAGACCGGGAGTAGGAGGATAAGTCACAGGCCATTGGTTTAATACATACTTGATGCCACACCTGCAGTAAAATCTGACTGGACTTTTTCATGATTTTTTCCACAGAGAAATTAGGAATTATGGCTAAATTACATGCTAGACAGATTTCAAAATTAGTCAAGGACTTTAAGGCCACTGCACAACTGACCACATAATGGAAAAAGCTGTAATTTACATTTAATATTTTCTTGAAATAATAATAATGTGAACAGTGAAACCTTCTACCATGATTTCCACCATGAAAATGGGAGGAGTGCCAAGACAGACATACTTATCACAGATTTAGTCAACAAACAATTTTCATTATCCGTTTACCATAACATAACAGCCACTTGATAGAAACCAGTCACTTCATGTTGTATCACTCAGCTGATTAGCTGAAAGCACAGACCTCCAAGCCTTCCACTTCATGGTTTCATTGTCAAACAAATCCTTACTTATGTTCTCCCATCGAGACACACTTTCCTCTGCACTTAGTCCGTATGAGCTCTGCTGGCTACAGCACAGATGGAGTCGTCCGCAGTAACTGGCCTGCATAAGTGACACCCCCTTATGGTAGCACGACACTAGAGACAGGACCCAACAGCTGGCGCCGTCTCTGCCTACCTTGCTAAGGGGCTCTCCGTTGCCACGGACAAACATGTTTCCCAGACTTATTAAAGTTTCATCCGCTCTCGCAGGGCAGCCCTAGTGGCATCGACATGAGGAGCCATGACCCCCGTGGGGTGTGGTGATGATGATAGGGAAAAGGGATTTACACTGCACATGCACACATAATTGGCCTGTATTATTGCAGGTGGGTGTTTGTTTTGTGTGTTGGTTTTTGTGGGCTGGCATGCTTTGAGTAAGTGTGTGCTTTTGCAGAATCCGCACACCTCGTTATTCAGACGCGCGTACTGTACTGTATACAGTATTGTGCTTTGGTGCTCGTAACATGCATCGAGACGTTGCACAGTAAGTATGCGGAAATCTGTTTGTTCAAACGACGGCCGCTTTGACAAGCGGTTACAGCAACAGTTGGTGATTATGTCCCAGGAGGGCATTGAGTGATGCTAATGATTTACATGATTTAGTATGTTTGTTTCTCACTAGCCATGTGTGTATGATGCGGTTGGTTTTCCTTGGAAGATAGTGGTTCATGGAATTGTCACTCTAACAACAGTGCTGAGTTCAGTCAGTCTAGATGCTGGAACAAGAACAGCTCTCTTCAGCTATCCATAGCAATGGTACCATTACGCATACATGTCATCACGTAACAGGTGTAAGGGTAGGGAATGCATTTTTACTAGAATGAACGTCAACGAATATGATGGAGTTGGCCATGCTTAATATCATTTACTGGGCTTACCACCATTTATTAAAACTATTCAAGGGGGTGACATAGAAGTGTAGTTATGGGTGTAATTGTAAAACATTTGCAAATCCTTTCAGTTGATATGAATGATCATCATTATGTAAAATGACTCTTACCTACAGCTGTGTGCAGACCATACGTCAGGATGCATCTGGTGTCCATGGCCCATTAGAGAGCTTGATGAGCCTTGGAAAGGCCAATCTCCCAGGCAGCACGGAAGAGACCACACAGAAATCCCTTTCCTTAGGCATAGTAAGACATGCAGGTGTTATCTATATGGGGTTACTGTACACATATAGCATATGAATATTGCAATTTTGTGTGTCTGTGTGTGTGTTGTTTATAAAGGTGATATAAATGGTGACATCTGGTACAAGCAGGCAGCCCTGTCTACTAATTGACATGCCATAACTGCGCTACATTCGTATAAACTGCTGCGCTGACACGCTCGGCAGCTGGAGAAATAGATTGCAACCTGTTTGCATAATCTAGAGTGAACCGCTTCATTCATCAATCAAATACGACCACTATCCATAAAGACATGTTGTGTTGATGAGCAGAGCCGTTGCCTGAATACTTGGCTATGCCACCACTGTGGTGGAAACTGAAAAGTGCTGGATCTAGTTTATTGTTTATTTTTGACCGGATATTTAAAATAAAATGTATTTTTTTTCCTTTGTCTCTATTGTCTTTCCTTTCTTCCTCTTTCCCCTTCTCCCACTTTTCTGTCTCTGTCAGGCGGTATGGTGTCGTCAGCGTTGCCTCGTGTGGAGTTCAGTCTTGGTAAGTGTCCATCTCTGTTCTTTGACTCATGCTGTGGGGTAGCATGATATGGAGCCCACACATTGCATTCTGCTTGTCAACAGGACTGAAAGAAAACACATGCCCTGGCGTTTCAACATGGAATAACGCAAGGCTTGATAACGCCCCTATACCTGGACCTGCATCAGCAGTGTCATGTTTTTGGTCTATAGCATACTGAGGAATTAACGTCCTCACCCTCCAGATATGCATAGAGGGGAAATCAAAAGCCATGGCACACAAGAGAATAGCAGCATCCTTTTGAACTTTTCATCGAGATGGCACTATTCAATTTTTTATGGGCTTGAAATATTGAAATTTCCAGAAAAGTCTTTGTTTTCAGGTCAAGTTTCTTACAGTCAAAGTCCACCCTGAAACTAAACCATAAAAATGATTCACTGGATGATAGACAGACAAGGCTCAGTAGTCCTTTTACCACACTCACTATTTTGATTCCATACACGCTGAATCTGAGACTATGATACCACGTCATCATCACGTCCTTGGTTAACTTAAGTACCACATAAATGTTTCCGTCTATTGATTAATCCCGAGCGTCGCCGCGGGCAGGGACGCACATTCCCCCCAAACTTTGAGTGAAGCTTATTTGTTAAATTACATGTGTGGTTAATATTATTATACATGTCTGGATCGCCAAGACTCTTGGCTATCAAAACAAATTTTGTCCTCGCTACTAGGAACCAGGAACGCATGGGAAATCAAGCGCTACCAACTCCACTCGCAACATCAACAGATTGTTTTGTGTGTTTCATATGCAAGCTGAGGCAGTAGAGACCACTACTTTCAAAAAATAAATAATACAATAAAATAATAAGTTTAACCGAATAGTATTTATGGTGCCGATTAGCAATGATCCCAGAGTTTAACCGTATAACCGCACACATCCCTAATCAAAACATCTGTAGACAAAGTTAGCACAAACTTGTTGTCTGTAATGATTGTGAAGGATGCTATATCTGAAGTACTATGGAAAGTGGTTAACAACCCACCAACAAACCCACTACGTTAACAGTCCTGCTCTGTGGTGTGTAGTACTGGAGGTACTGTAGCGTACAGTTGCTAGTTTTTTTACTTTGATGACAGATAACTTAAATTAAAAGTCTTCAGCATGTTTCCATAGCCATATGTTACGCTTGTTGAACAGTGTATATTATGACCATATGTCACTTTCTTGTCAAGCTTTTTCTGCTGCCAGTTACGGTGCAGCTGGCTACCAAACAAACATCATTTCATAAAAGATAAAAAATAATTGAACCAAATATCTGAACAGCTTTTCACATTACAGTGTTGAAAAGGTTCTGACGTTTTGGTGTAACACTAAAATATGAACACAGCAGTTCCCTTTGACACAGTGAGAATATTTGAGCATCGTATGAATATAATGTACTGTGTATGTACTGTACTGTACTATATATATATATATGTTACAGTTATTTTATATGTGCAAAACGCCAATTGAATCGGTAAATAATTCTTACCATGATTTAACACAGAAAAAGTAAGGCATTTTACACCCACTTTCTATTAGTTTGGTGAACTTGCAGGTTTTTATGAGTACAGGGTTCTCAATAATATATTAGACTGCAGGCCTACAATTGAGTAATGCCTACTTCAAACAGCCAGGAAAATTAAGATGAAATAACTTATAAAATACACCAAGATTACATATATGACCTGGCACACATAAAATGATCAGTGTCATTAACTTATATTAAACAGTTTTCGATTTTAGCAAGTCCATTTTTTTATGCACGTCAAAATAAAGGCAGACATTCAAATTTAGAAATACCACCTTATTCAACTTTTTCAATAAGTAGAAATTGAAGACAACGGTAACACATGATAAAGCCAAGGTAATTTATCACTATTAAATTAAATACAAAAAATTTCCACTTAATCTTAAAAGTTTTTGAATCATTTTAAGATCATCAAATTACAATGCATGTGTGCTTAACACTAGAACTGCCAAGAATCTCTGTATACCTAAAACCGCCAACGGGTTGAATTTACCTGTGCGCCTAGATACTGTGTTTCTAGTTCCAAAATGTAGTCTGTCATTGTATTAATTGTCTTCTAAAATAAGTTTGTTTAATTGTCTGTGTTTCTGTGCTCTAGTTTTATAATTATGGTCTAAATGGGCGTCTTTAAGAACACACAAATATTCATTAAAGCAAACATCACACTTGTTAGGCATGTCGACTAACTTAAGACAATGCTAGCACCACTTCGCTGTAGTTGGGAACAGCTGTTCGTCCATGCCAGTATTGTCTGTAGCATAATATGCAGTTCTGTATGAATCTCCCCCACACTTCAGTCACAATTGATTTAGAATTCGATAACACACACACACACAACTAGAATGTGTAAACAGGCGGCTGCACAAAAATAAGAAACTTGGCAAAAATATATGCATTTTGATTACGGGTAAATTTGACCTGGTGTGGCGGATATAGGTATAAATGCCTGTGTTTTTAATCTGGATTTATCTTGATTATATTAAACAATATGGAGTGCAACACCATTTTAGGAAATACTATTCAAACAGAGTTATGTACAATTGAAAAACATCCATGGGTACATTAACCCCATGGCGGTTCTAGTAACACAAAGGAGACAAACATGAGATTGAGTATGACAGGCAAGAGATGTTAATGTGCATGGTTGATTTCAAAACACTAATAGAAAACATTAACCTTTTACATGGAAAGCCAACAGCAGGCCAACAGCTGTTTGATCATCTAGGCCAGAAGCTTGTGTTCAAGGCTAATGTATCTGGAGGTGTGATTGACCACAGTTTATCAAGTCTCACAAAAAGTCTGTTTTAAATTTAGAAGGATAATCCGAGGAGAAAGCAAGCACATTCTAGCCACATCAAGGTCAGTTAGCACTTGGGTAACCTCAATGGCGACTCCCACCAAACAGATTATCCATCAGCACTGCAGAGACTTCAAGCACATCCCTTTACTGTGCCCCTGTAAGACAAAGAGACTTTTATCACAGATAGTATAATGATGTTCGTTAATTAAAGACAAAATTAACTGCAGAATATTCATTTAATGCAAATATATCTTGCCAATTTTGACCCAGAGACCATATTTATGTTTATTCATACCAGCTGTATTTAAATAGTAGTCAAATGGTTAAGTGTAGTATTTTGACCTGTATCATTGTAGAGTATAATGTGCTTAATTGACATTAAGATGAGTAATACAGTAATTGACAAAATGATCACTAAATAAATGTAAACATGTAATTTTCAAGTTGTAAACAGCCTGTGATAATACTGTATATTTAGAATAGTCATTACAAATATTTAGGGGACATTTCTATTTCCTGGCAATTAACAGATTTGGTGTCATGGGTATTTATATTAGATATTTATAGACAAGTAGCATCATATATTAAAAGTTGCCCTGCACAATACCATTGTACAACCTCACTTCCAAAAAGGTTTGTAAGTGGTTTGTAAATAATTTTCACTTTGTATTATGAAACAAAAGCAGCACATTTTGATGCTGCACTACAAACACATTCCAAAAAAGTTGGGACAGTTGTGTTTCCTTTATTCACACTTAATAAATGTGTGGGTACTGGGCACCTGTTTAGCAAGTGGAATTGCAGCCCTTTCCAGGGACATGCTGATTTTCAGGTAGAACAATGCAAATAGCATTGACTGCATAATCATAGGTGCTAGAGCAGGATTCACCAACCTTTTTGGAGCTGAGAGCTTGTTTGAAACGTCCTGAATAAGAAAGTAACACAATGAGTTAAGTAATGATTCCTCACAATTATAACAACACATATACATGCAACACCATTTCTGTTATTAAATCTCAATATTTTGGTTTAAATTTGAAAGTCACCATTATAATCACATCTGTTATTTTTTTAGTCTATCTTTGACAGTTTTGTATGAATGAGCACATTTGTTGAAGCATTTTGTTCGAAATCACACCTGTTAGGCCTATATTTTTGTACAAATGATCACCTCTGCAACATTCCCTCTGCAACATTCCCTCTAGCATACTGCCCCACCCCACACATTTTGAAGCAAAGCAGAATTGTTGTACTAGCGGTGTTCGCCACTTTGTTTATGTTCCTTACGGAGCAAGGGCTGTGTAGAAGTAGGCTATCAGATTATTTTTATCATGCAGATCGGTAAAATAGCGAAAATAGAATAGGTAGCCTACTTGTTGAATTTGACAAAAAGTGTATTAGCTTAGTCGACTATACGTACAGTATTAGGCCTATACTATACCTATAACTGTCACATCTTCAAATCATGTGCCGTTTCCATCTGACACCATTCGGATTAGCATCAGCTGCAGTGTAGCCAACTGCTGCTGACTGTTCACGGACTAAAACCACCTGCACGACCTGCAGTCTGATCTGCACGATCTGCTCTGTCAAGTTAACCGACACTCCAACCATCGTAGGCTACTTGCCCTCAGTTGGACATCGGACAGAAGTGTCTCTGCATTACGCCGCTTTGCCGTCGCCGCAGTCAAACTAGATACTTTACTTTCAAAAAACTACTTACTCACAATTATTGCAAAAATAGCACGTTTACTTTAGCTTTTCTGTCATGTTTGTCTTTGTTATTTTTTTTCTAGCTCCTGTAGCTGCATCCGTTTGCTTGTCTCAGCATATGGTTTGTTGTCACGTGGACAATATTGAACTTTGAGCCCAGACAGGATCGCTGTTTTGAAAATGTTAAATTTAATATTGTCATTTTCAAATCTACACCGATGCAAGTGTTAGGATTTAAAATAAACAGCAACACAATTAAATACATTTTTTAGATTGAGCTCCATGGCGACTAGTGCTACTTTTAGAACATGCTCTGCGGGCGACTCTCGTCATCCCTGCGAGCGACCAGGTTGGCTACCCCTGTGCTAGAGAGTGGGGGTGCTAGATTTACCTGTCTGCAGTCCTGACCTGTTGCTGATTGAGAAGGTGTGGTGCATCATGAAGCACAAAATATGGCAACAAAGGCCTTTAAATTGTCCTAAGACCTAAAAGACCTAAAAATTATGTGTGTGTGTGTGTGTGTGTATATGTGTGGTGGAGGAGGGGGTATTTCAATTGTAACATGCAAAACAATAATTAAAAGGTACCCTCATTTGGAGATGTTATACTGTATACAGTATATTAAATATACAGCATATTCAATACCTCTGGAGGGTTATTTACAGTGCATTTATGGTGCATATGAAGACTGTAAATGTAAACACTGTACTGTAAATAACCTGGCTTGGTTATTAAAGCTAGAGGGGCGGGTGATTAAAACTAGATACCTCTCTCTGTGGACATTTTGCTTTTGGGTTTAAATTTCCTGAAGCAATCATAATCTATCCAGCCAAATTCATCAGAAAATTCCACAGGGGATGGGACACATACTGTATATTAGGCTGTGTGTGTGTGTGTGACTGTTTTAGATGAGGGTAGTTCCTAACCTTCCCAACTCACTTTGCAGCCAATTAATGTACAATTATTTCTACCTCGTTAACTCTGGCAGTCAGCACACAAATTAGACACAGGCCCTTTGATATCGCCATAGTGAATGATGGCTGTAATCTGACTCCTGTCATGTCCTTAATGTTTTGTGCAAGTAACCTGGATATTACATCTCATACCGCCTACAGCAAACGATGCTTCATTCATGAGCAATGGCACTTACGAGTAGTCAAACATAGAATGTCATACTTGTCTCAGCATTGTAAATGAGATTTTCCTTTTTCTCACTATCAGTGTTAGTGATAGTCGGTATGGTTATGCGTGTCATAATTATACCATAAACATGGCTTAGATACATAAACATGTTTTTAATAGGTGTACTGGTATGGTCGTTAATACATGGTGATTATATTTGATCTGTTGTTACACACAACACTACAAGAAACACTAACGTAAAATGTGAAAGTATAGTTTGTGTTGAATTTGGCAGGTGCAAATATGTCATGACAGATGACACAGACTTCATATGGAATACATTTGGTTATAAAACGCAGGACCTTCTTCCCCATGGTTGCTGTTTGCTTGCCATCCCCTTCTGTGTGGCTAGCAGGTGCACAAAATGGTGGCAGATGCAAATAATGTCGTCAAATGAATTGAAGCGTTGAAACAATTATTGTGATGAATATGCATCTTCTGGAGACGAGCCTATATTTGTCTGCAGTGGCAACTCCCAGGTTTACCCTCTCAATTAAATGAAATTCTAATTCATTGCTAGGTCACAGAGGCCCATTGCGTTAAAACTAATTTCCAGCGAATTCGTCTTGAAAGAGCTCAATGCATTCCAATCACAGAAAATAAATACAGCACGGTAATTGAAGCCTCCTAGGATCGGCAAACATTATTACTGCAAGTGCTCAATTGTTATGGTAATTGTGGGATCACACTTGGCATATTTGGGGGGTCCGGTTGATTTCCTGAAACGGCAAGCCACGCCATTGATGAATTAATTTTCACATACGCTAAGGCATACAATTCAGAAATAAATGACTGAAAATGTCTCTGTAAATAGACTTCTCTTCATTTAGTAAATCTCTCCTTGCTGTCTCACCCTTCATCCAAAGCTAACTTTTTCATGGCCTATCCTTTCTCAGCATCTATCAGGGGGGGGGGGGGGGGGGGGGGGGGGGGGGGGGGGGGGGGGGGGGGGGGGGGGG
>JAODUK010062338.1:0-17515 GCA_027564635.1 Typhlichthys eigenmanni
AATATATTTTAATGCCTTTTCCCATAACCTTTGTGATTTTAAAATATCGAAATTAATATCGATATTGCAATTTTCATAATCAATATCGCAATATCACATTCGATCAATATCATGCACCCCTATTCCCAAGTACCTACGATGGCCACAACATAATTTCTACAGCAAACAGTTTTGGGGTAAATTAACAAATTAACATCGTTTCAGGCCATGCAGGGTAGATGTAGCTGTCAGGCTCCACATCAACATGCCTTTTGTGACACGCCCACTTAAATGGTAAAATGGTAAATGGACTGCATTTATGTAGCGCTTTTCTAACCTTCCGGCCACTCAAAACGCTGTACACTCACACTCACACACTGATGGCGGTTGTGGCCGCGCCGGAGGAGTGTGGACTTAGACATCTTGCTCAAGGATGCTTATTTTCAACACTGGGGTTCGAACCCACGACCTTCCGGCTGGGAGCCCAACACCCAGACAACTAGACCATCCTGCCCCCAACTTAAGTACCAAAAGCGTTAATGTTTTGCTCTATATTTCGATAAACTCTCAAATCTGACGTCCGCATCCATGGTAGAAGTGCCCCTGAGGGTTCCTATTGGTCATGCTGTTGCTCCCCTCTTTCAGGAGGGCCAATTAAAGTGGATGGCGCTGCGACCCCCGCCAGCTCATCGGATCCTCCGCCCAGTAAGGGCTTCTCCTTCAACGCAGCGTGAGTCTCCCTCCTCACCCTTGATCCCCTCACTTGTCCTCCCTCCTCAGACGACACCAGTGTGCCTGTGGTGTTAGGATGTTGTTGCCATGGCGTTAGCATGTCGTAATCATGGCTTTAGTCTCCTGTCCCATTCATTAGCACTACTGATGCATAGACCCTCGTAAGCTAACGACTGATGCATAGACCCTCGTAAGCGCCACACTTTACTCTCTGACTTTTGGGAAGTAATACTGTCGGATGTACATTGGCTGTTAGCATTGTCACTCACAAGTATGTCTCCGTAATTTCCAGTGCAACGATAGCACAGTGCTTTACTTATTTTTAATTCATATTAATCAGTAACCGTAGCATACAAATTTACAATAGATGTAACACTGCCAGTTATTTAGTTTTTAACGTCCGACTTGGTCATTGAGTTACGTAGTTGGTCGTCGTGCATGTCAATCAAAATGCCTTGTATGTCAAGTAGGCGGATACTGTTGCAGTTAGCCAGCGCTGTGTCCCAGACTTACAGTAAGGAAAGGCTGGCTCTGCGAGACTAGCATGGCATTAGCACGGTGTTAGTGCTGTGTTAGCATTGTGTTAGCGTGGCGTTAGCATTGTGTTAGCGTGGTGTTAGCACAATGTTAGCGTGGTGTTAGCATTGTGTTATCGTGGTGTTAGCACAGTGTTAGCGTGGCGTTAGCATTGTGTTAGCGTGGTGTTAGCACGATGTTATCATGGTGTTAGCATTGTGTTAACGTTCCCTACTCTTTCCTCAGCTCCTCCAGCTTCAGCTTCACATCGCTGTCCCAGCCCGCCAGGGGCTCACAAGGTACACAGCCTACACAGGCAACAGTAGCATCTGGGTGGGTTTAGCCTTTGACCTTTGACTCCTTGCACTGTAACGTCTGTGTTCTCTTCCTTCTCTCTATTCTCCCCCCCCCTCTCTCTCTCTCTCTCTCTCTCTGTCAACAGCCAAAGATCCCAACAAGTTCTCCTTCACTGCCAAGAGCGTCTTCGGTGCGGGAGCATTGGGGGAGGACTCCCCCTTCTCCTTCACCCCCAAGGCCACCTCCCCGGACTCCCCTACTCCCCCTGTGCCTCCCGCCCCCCCGTCTTCCACCACGGCCCCCGCCCTGGGCGTGCCAGTAGCGGGGGAGACCCTGGGCAGCTTCTCGGGGCTCCGGGTGGGCCAGGGGGAGGACGAGGCCAAGCCCCCCCCCTCCAACCCCACCACTTCCCCCGCCATGTTCAGCTTCTCCGAGGCAGCAGCGGGGCTTGGGGCCCCCAGGAGCGCCCCACAGAGGCCGCCCGAGGATGTTGCGGGAGCGGAGCCTGTCGGTGGCGGGTTCCGGCCTCCGGAAGCGAGCGCCCCCAAGCCGGCCTTCCCCTCCTTCCCCTCCCCCCTCACCACCGCCACCTCCTTCGGGGCACTCCTGGCGGGGGAGGACGTGGCCCCCATGCCGCTCCCCGAGCTGCCCTCCCCCTCCCCTCCTCCCCCCGGTACGGCTCCCGTTGCACCCCCCACACTGCAGGCTCCAGACGCCCTCGCCTTCATCCCCCCGCCTGCTGCGTCTCAGCCGCCCCCCCCGCCAACCACCTACGCACCCCCTGAGACCCCCCCTGCCTCGGGGGCTCCCCCGGTGGTGACCGTGGCCCCTGTTCCCCCTCCTGCACCCCCCTCCTCTTTCCCGGGCTCCATCTTTACCCAGCATGCCTTGCCCAAGACGGACAGCAGCGTTATCAGCGTGGCGCCGGTCATCATCACGGCAGCCCCCTCAGCTCCCACCTCCACCGTCACCACCACCTCCTCCTCCATACCGGCCCTGGCCCCGGCTCTGGCCCCGGCCCTGGCCCCCGCCCCGGCCCTGGCTCCCGCCCCGGCCCTGGCTCCCGCCCCGGCCCCCGCACCAGTTGCTACCGGTGATGCAAACGCTGGCACCGTGTTCGGCCAGCCTGCGGCCGCCCCCCCAACCTCGTCTTCGTCCTCCGCGGCCCCGGGGGGGTTCGCCTCCTCGGGGTTTGGCCAGCCCCCCGCCCTCCCCGCCCCCTCCCCCGGGGGGTTTGGCCAGCCCGCGTTCGGCCAGGCGGGCGCCGCCTTCGGCTCGCCGGCTGCTAGTGCACCCACCAGCGGCTTCTCTTTCGGACAGTCGCTGTTCGGCGCCAGCTCCCCGGCAGCGGGCGGAGGAGGAGGAGGAGGAGGGGCAGGGGGCCTGTTCGGGGTGCCCACCGCCACAAACGCCAGCTCTTTCTCCTTTGGTGGCGTCAGCGGAGGCGGTTCCAACGCCGCTGCCAGTGGCGGGGGTGCCGGAGCGGGGCTGTTCGGGCAGCAGCAGCAGCCGCCGCCGGCGTTCGGCCAGCAGAGCTCCGCCTTCGGCCAGGCGTCGGTGTTCGGAGGAAACAACAACAACACCACGTCGTCCACTGGCTTCGGCTTCGGACAGCCTGGTGAGTCTGCTGAGCCAGAAGATATTCACAAGGACCTGGATGCTCAATTGGTTAGCATAGCTATGCTAAGATAGAAGATGGCTAAAATATATTAATATGGGGGCTGGATGGCCTCTGGTTAGCAACCACCTAGCTATGCTAAGATAAAATTAGCTGAAAGAACAAAGAGCTGGATGGTCTATGCTTAGCAACCACAGAGTTATGCTAATCTAGGAGATGTTGGGCCGGATGGTCTATGGTTAGCCAACCCCTAGCTGTGCTAACCTTATGGGGGGGTGGGGGGGGGATCACAGCAATAGAGGGAGTTGTCACATTTCCAAAAGATTCTCTGAATTCCCAGTGACTATTTAAACACGAGCACACACACACAACTCTGGTCTGCACACACAAATAACTCTGGTCTGGCTACACTGGACAGCTGATCCTGTGTTTATCAGGTCAGCGCCTAGCCTAGCCTAGCATCGCCTAGCCTTAGCAACAGCCTCTCACCAGATATGTAGCGTGCCCCTTTCACCCGTTTATGGGGGGGGGCGGTGGTGTTGTGGCGTGGGAATGTCGAGACATTTACCCTTACCTGCTCATTGTAATACATGTAGTAACTGTACTATGTCACTTTGGACAAAAGCGTCCTAACTGACCTCATTTAAAATTAAATGTTCATGTAATGGTGGCTCCCTGCTCCTGTACTGACTCCCCTCTGCTCCCTGCTCCTGTACTGACTCCCCCCTGCTCCCTGCTCATGTACTGACTCCCCCCTGCTCCTGTACTGACTCCCCCCTGCTCCCTGCTCCTGTACTGACTCCCCCTTTCTCCCACAGCCTTTGGCAGCTCCTCCAGCAGCTCCGTGTTCAGCCAGCAGCAGGGCGGCGGCAGCGTCTTTGGACAGGTACGGTGGCCCACTGGCCCCATGTCAGCCAGGCGGCCCCATACAGGGTAGCCTCGGGTCTTAAGAGTATTAAGTATTTCAATCTAGACTGTACTGTGATGGTAGCTTCACTGGCAACTGGCACGCCTGTTTAACCTGCTATCAGACAAGACATTTCAGAAGTTGAGCATTAATACATTTTAAAATAAATCTCTGAGCAAATCTTTGGCATCCTATTGTTAATCTCACTAAAAATAGTAAATAGTAAACTAAGGGTCTTATTTCTTAACAATTCATCCAGTTAAGCACACACTGCCTGTAGTAAAGAGACCATCAACACATTAGCCTTCTCAAACCTAATGCTAGCGCTGACTATTGTAAGGGACCGTAAAATGAAAAAAGTGAGTACATTTTAAAGTAGATAATAAAGTAGTAATAGTTGTGTAGTTAACTACATAGTACACACTACATTAGGGCCTATGTAATAGACTAATTGTCTAATAGTAATAGTAATAGTGAGCTATCTGTGATGTCCTAACCAAATCTTTTGTTGTAGAATAAACACACATCACTTGCTAATATGTAAATATGAACGTGAGTATTCAAATAACAATGTTTAATTAAATGCAAGCCATTTAAAAATGTCAGATTAAACTGTATTTTGGATATCCTTCATTATTTTGCCAGTATGGCAAGTTGGTATTAAATTTCAGTCAGTGGTATTAAAAAGGTCTTAAAAAGTCTTGCATTTAACATTGAGAACCCTGGGGTGCCCTGTGTTAGGAACAGGTGGTTAACCCCACGTCTGAGCCCAACTCCACCCGCTGCACAATTTAGAAAAACAGCCAAATGCTTTTTATGTTTTTTTTTTTTTCTCCACATTAAAATTAGATTGTGTTTTAAATACACTGAATATATATATATATTATACGGAATGTATCTATTTACTGGCTGCACCTGCTGTGCATCGCATGTACGGCGAGTAGTTTCCATCTTAGACAACATAAACAGTTTATTTACTTCTATGTACACCTTGCGTAAAAAATATAAATGGAAGACCTAAGTGAAGCCGAGTGTAGCCGGCTCCATTGATTTCTATGGAAGCGTTGCGTGGCAGCATAAGCTCTAGTAGTAGTAATAGTTGATATATCCAAGTCCATCTAGGCAAGTCTTGCCATCTTTGAAACACCCTGGGCAGTTATTTAGGTAGACTGTATAGGCAGGTGCCGTACGTAAACGCAACCAGATGATTGGTTAAATAGGTTAATGCTTGGCAATTATAAAGCAGACAATTGGCTCTTTTGGGTTATGTTATATGTTATTTGGATATGATCCATCAACTGTCATAATTCTCCCATGAATGGAGCTCCCATTCATCATCCAAGTGGCATGTCTCCTCTATATAGTGTCTCTGGTTGCACGTAGCCTGGCCGTTAGTCTCTCTGGCTGGTGTGAGCCAGGTACGGTGGCTCAGCGTGTCCATCTCTCTCTCTCTTGCAGCCACAGCAGCAGACGTCAGGCGGCAGCCTGTTCGGCTCCGGCCCGGCCAATCATGCGGGCCCGGGCAGCGGCGGAGGGGCAGGAGGCTTCTTCAGCGGCCTCGGGGGCAAACCCAGCGACGACGCCGCCAACAAGAACCCCTTCGGCGCCCCCGCTGGTGGAGCGGGGTTCAGCCAGCCTGGCCAGACAGGTACAGCCATCCTCCCCCATGCATGCTCCCCCTCCTCCCCCGCCTGGAGAGACGCGCGCTGCGCTGCATTCGAGATACACGTCGGAAACTGAATATTCAGACGTCCGGCCTGGAGAAATATGTCTGGAATCTTTGGGCGAGGCTGCTCAACTCAAACGTTTCTGACTGTCAACTTATGTTTTTAACATGTTACTTTACTTTTACTACATCAATATATACGGATACATTGTTCCGCTATACCATTTGAATGTGTCATTGTTACGTACTTGGCGGCCTTGATCTTATCCGTCACTACAGACAGATGAGGTTATAAACGACTCAGGACTGCCAGTAGTTTGCCATGCTGGTACAGTTGTTGACCCAACCTTTAATGTCATCTTAGTATCTGTTTAGAGCAGGGGTGGGCAAGTATTTTCACTTGGGGGCCACTTTGAAAATGTCAGAACATCGCGGGCCTTAGGTTTTTAACCAACATGCTAAAACATTTTAAAATAAAACACAAAATAGATAACTTTGTTACTTTGCATATTTATGCATATAAACAGGATATTTTTTAAAATTTGTATGTACCAGGCGGGCCAGGTAGAATGTCTCAAAGACCCCCGGGCCTGACTTTGGCCTGGTTTAGAGGGTCCCAATGTGTCTTACTTGATCCTTTGTAATGGGTGTGTTTACTGTCTGTGTGTCCTCCTGCAGGAGCCCCCAGCCTGTTCAGGGACAGCGGTGCCAAGTCCTTTGGCTTCGGCCAGTCGACTTTCGGGGAGCAGAAGCCCGGCGGGACCTTCAGCGCCGGGGCTGGCAGCGTTGCGGCCCAGGGCTTTGGCTCCTTCTCCACGCCTGCTAAGCAAAGTATGACATCACACAGTCAGCCCCTAGGGGAGCTTTTTTCTTTTTTTATATCGAATATTAGTTCTATACAATGTATTCTATACAATTTTCAAGATAATACCTGTTCCTGGCAAGGGATGAATCCTCTAATTCTAATTGTTCTGAGTCTCTGTAGCCTATCAAGGCTGTGGTATGTGACCTCTGACCTCTCATAGGGTGTTAACAGTAGTAGCTGCTAGCGTGCCCCATTACTGGCTCACCGCCAACATGCGTAATTCTGTTACATTAGCTCAATCAATTATTCACTGGGCCGTAGGACCATGCAGCCAGCCAGGCATGCAGGCTGTCGATCCACTGGCCCGCTGCTACTATGGCCCCTGTTTGGGGGCTGTGGGTGTATGTATTGGGGGGGGTGGGTGGCCTTGAGAAGTGATGGCCCTCAACCGAACCGAACCGATGTCCAGTAAACTTCTCTGTTGGCATCAAAGCGGCCCTGGGCCGATCTGGAATGTTACGGTAGAATGATAAATGAGTTCAACATTAAACAGTGTTGCTGATATTTGGTTAGATGCAATTGAGCCTTTGCGAGCAGGTGGGCAGTAGTTAAACTGTTGGTTACTTTTAATCCTTCCGTTGTGTTGGAGAGAGATAATGGTAACGTGAGAACACACTAACACACACACCGTAATCACCGTGGTTACCTGCATGCAGCTGGAGGCCATCTGGTCCTGACGCACTCCTCTCCTCCTCCAGCAGGGGGCTTCGGCAGCGCCCCCGTCTTCGGCAGCCCCCCCTCCTTCGGGGGCTCTCCGGCCTTCGGAGGTGGGGCTGCGTTCGGGGCGGCCCCCGCCTTTCCCGGGGGAGGACTGGGCTCCACAGCCGGCAAGGTGTTCGGGGAGGGAACGGCGGCCGCCAACGTTGGGGGCTTCGGGTAAGGAACGTTGTTGTTGTTTTAATGGTAGAATCAGAGACTCTGGAGATAGATGTTGTTTGAATTCTGTTTAAACAAAAGCACCTCTATCTTCAATGCATAGTGTGCTCCCTCAGAAGCCCCGCCCCCTTCGTAATGTGTATGACAAAGGCATTTATTAAGTGTAATCTACATGTCTTTAAATCTACTTGAAGGTATGGTCAGTCATTCTTGCTAACTTCGAGCTCAAATCAAAACATCATCGCTCCTCGGTCCTCCGTGGGGCCTACTCTCACATGGAAATGCATTGTGAAGCAAAGCGTAGTGCTTTGTTGATACGAGCGGTGTTCACCACTTTATGTAACTACTTACGGAGCTAGGGCTGTGTAGAAGAATGATCATTTTTTTCAGCGCACACAGAACAGTAAAATGGTGAAATGCTAGGAGATATTTGATGAATTTAGTGTATTATCTTACATTTAGCTTGCAATAGCTGACTATACCTTTAAACCCATTAAGTATTTCTTACTGAAGCTTTATGGCAGGTGTGGGGAATCCTGGTCCTATTAATGGGTCGTTATCAGACTTCTAACGACCCATTAATATGAACCAGGTGTGTTCATATTAGGAGCAGGGAGACATCTACAACATACAGGACAGGGGGTCCCCAGGACCAGGATTCCCCACCCTGCTGTGCTGGAACACAGATGCCACATCTTAGAATGCATGTGGATGTTCACTGCAGCAGATGGTGCTCAGTCCAATAGCACAGCCTCCTATTCCCTGCCATGCCACGATTAATCTGGACTACATCTCTTACACGTTTCCCCCCTCAGTAATCCCACTGTGGGGTTACACTGGTCTGTCTCTCTCTCCCTCCCTCTCCCCCCCATCCCAGCCCCCATATCTCCGCTGTGCTTTCTGAGTGTTGTATTGGCCGTGGCCCCTGTTTAGAACATTACCGGCTAAAGCCTCCACGCTCCCCATCCACCACTTCTTTCATGCACACATGGCGGTCGTGTAGTGTGAATTGCGTTGTCGTGTCAGGAGGGGGAAAGGCCTTTGTAATCATTTGAACTGTTTGAAGAAGCACGCAAAGATACTGGAATAATTCTATTGTCTCTGAAACACGTGAATGCTTCATTTACATTTAAACAATTCTAACCACATCAGTGGTGGGGAAATATTGCGATTGAAATAATAAGTTGTAGAAATGTACCGTTCCATGTTAACGAGGTGCGAACACTACTACGGAGGGGTATGCATAGGCTGTATTACGTGTTGTTTTTGAGATATGCCTATAGGCCTATATGCCCATGAAACAATATCTCCAAAGCTCCAGTTTGACTTGGTCGGGTGAAACATCTTTTAGTGTGTGACTAGGGTTGGGTACCGAAATTCGGTTCCAAGTTGGAACCGAATAGAAAATGACAAGAACCGGGTAGCTTTAAAATGAATAATATTTTGGTTCTGCTCGTCGGTTCCAAAATGCGATGCGTTGCCATCTGCCTATCACGCTGTACGCGTCATCGCTGCAGTGTACTTCAGAACCTAGCATACATTTACATCAACAGTGTGAAAGATGGATCTCGCTTAGCGGTCAAAAGCGTGGCCTCATTTTAAGAAAGAAACCGGCGACAAGGCAAGTTGTGCATTTTACCTTTTGATCTGCCAGCAACTGATACAGGACTGCTGAAATACTGTCACGTAATTTGACCAATTTGACTTAACTTGCATGTAAAAATGCAAGCATGCCCAAACTGAAGGGACACTTCTGTTTACCTCTTTCAGGCGACTGTTTCTTTTTTTCCTAACCCAAATCCATCAGATCATCTTCCTTATGACGAAAGCGATCACAACAAACAAAATCACATGAACTGCTCCAGCTCTACCTGTAGTGGAGCTGTATGCACCGTGTAGAGCACCAGCATAACCAGCTAGAGCTGAAGCCACGCTAAAACAATTAATATAGTTTTCTATGAGCCTACAACAATGTGTTTGTTTTATTTTTTACTTTGAATTACACTGGGCTTTGTGAACAATGCGTGCCGCCGCTGATCTAAAAATGGGTCATATTTTTGCTCTCTGAACAACGATAGGCCTATGCCTAGTTAAACTAAAAATGTTGACAATGCATGTAACATTGTCCAGGTCATTACATGATCATGAACTGAATTATCAGATGAAAGAATGAGAATTGAATTCTACAGGTTGGATTACATTCTAAATGGGAAAGCAGACATTAAACAAGATTAATACTGTAAAGTAACATATTGACATACAAGGTCAGCTTTGGTGCACCTAGGCCTAAATGTTCATGTTTAATAATAGTGTCCTTGAGTTTAAGCTAGCTGGTAAACATGTGATTTGCTAATTTTACTCAGCTTTGTAAACTATTCTTATATATTCTATGATGTAAACGTACAGTATGTTAATTAAATGCATTAACACATATCCACATTTAAAAAAGCTCTTCTTATTTATAATTTTTTTTATAAATTAAGGGAAAAATAACTCTTCCTGAATCCTGTCAGATCTGATTGATTTGACTGATTATAGCCTAAATGAAAAGTCAGAAAATTATCCCTATTAAAATTTGTCGCATCCGGGAATCTATAAGAACCGGAGTCGATAAGCAGAATCGGAACCGGAATTGATTAAATTCAAACGATACCCAACCCTATGTGTGACCCACTGTCGCCATAGTCACGTAGTGTGAACCACACAACGACGTCAAGACACCCGATTACAAGACAGACAGTCTTGTAGTGTGTGCTGCACATCCATCTAGCCACTTTGAAGTTGAGTAGTCTGAACTCTGAATAAAGGACCTCTCTGCCTCTAGTGGCTCAGGGTGGTACAGCACCTCTCTGCCTCTAGTGGCTCATGGTGGTACTGCACCTCTTTGCCCCCAGATTTGCCTCCCCGCCCAGCGGACCCACCTTCGGCTCGCTGGCCAGCCAGAGCGCCCCGTCATTCGGTGGCCTGGCCCAGCAAGGAGGGGTGTTCGGGCCTCCAGCCACCTCCTTCTCAGGCTTCGGACAGCAGCCCCAGGCAGCAGGTGAGCCCCAAAGCTTTCCCTCCAGGGACTCCAGGGAGACATCTACAACATGCAGGACAGAGGGGGTCCCCAGGACCAGGGTTGGAGCAGGGAGACATCTACAACATGCAGGACAGAGGGGGTCCCCCAGGACCAGGGTTGGAGCAGGGAGACATCTACAACATGCAGGACAGAGGGGGTCCCCCAGGACCAGGGTTGGAGCAGGGAGACATCTACAACATGCATGACAGTGGGGGTCCCCAGGACCAGGGTTGGAGCAGGGAGACATCTACAACATGCAGGACAGTGGGGGTCCCCAAGGACCAGGGTTGAAGACCTGTTCTAACATAATGTCTGCTTTGATAACTGGTCTATGACCTGCTCTATTAACTAATGTACTGATTTAATTTGTCTGGTAAAAGCTGTACATGTTTAATGATGCTGTAGTCATGGCTGCGGGCAGGGGCTCTATTGTGGGTGATGGGCAACACTAGGGGTGTAATCCACACACTGTCAGCCATCCTAACACCTTCTCTACTTTCACAGCTTTCCCTGGAGCCAGCTTTGGGTCCTCTAGCCAGTAAGTATGAGTCTCTTTACTGTGTGTCTAGTGTGTCTCTACTGTGTGTCTAGTGTGTGTATCTACTGTGTCTCTAGTGTGACGCTACTGTGTGTCTACCAGTGTTGGGTAACAAGTTACATTACAGGATACTGCCATTAAAAAGTAACTTGTTATGTTACAGCATTACCTGGTCGAGAAAGTAACTCATACTTTTGCGTTATAAATGGAAATAAAAACCCCTTTGCGATTTTAATTTTAGTTATTATTTTATTTCATTGTGTTTTTTGCGCATTACATGTTGGTTACATACAGTGTACGGTACTGTCCCAGGTAGGGATGGGATGATATACGATATTATCGTTTATCGCGATAGAAATACTGATGACAATCGTATCGTGGTGAATGTCCAATATCGTGATAATCATGAATACCCTCACATAGGTGAATATTTTCACAAGTGACTTGAAAAAAGCTGTCTAGCTCACCTGTACAGTCCAATTGTATCGATTTAGTCATTTATTTATTAGCCTGCATCTTTCCAGTCAATCACCACCATGGCTGAAGGCTCAGCGTGTCCCCCACATGGAAAAGATCAATCACATTTGTTGAAATACTGGTTTCAAAACAAAATTAATCACACAAAAAATATACAGTACATATGTGTCATGATAATAAAAATTACTGTTTCTTAACTACATTTTATAAGTGATTCCAGTATGTTTTAGTGCCATTTTAAGAGTTTAATAATAAATAATCGTGATAATATCGTATAAATTATTTTTGCCAGGGTATAACCATGATATAATTTTGTCATGTCGTCCCATGCCTAGTCCCAGGTATGTCTAGCCATGCTGCTGTAGGCTACTTTCAAATGTATCAATCTGATCTGCTGTTATTGCATAGTCTACGGCCCACAGTCTGATCTGGTCGAATCATGGGCTCAATGCGCATCCACCACAGTTAAAAGAAGGCTAAATAGAAACTGAGGGTATCTTACCTGAGAGGTGCAGACTTTTGATTGCTAACTATATGACAGCCTTCAAAATAATGCTTCCACGCCATAATTTAAAACTCTCTGCCATCAACTAGCGAGCAACACTGTCCTGGGATGTTATAATCCATTCTGCTACAATGGATTCATTTAGTAGCCTAGATTTCATGTGACGGAGAGATGTATATCTATTTATTTTTCTTCTATGATGTTTAATGGTGGTTGGCATGCCCATGGAAACGCCATAGCGCCCCCAGGTTGGTAAGTGTAAATATACCGGTATGTCCAGATAATGGCGCTGCAGAGAAATAATTCTGCAGATTTAGATGGGGAGCCTGTAGCCCACTAAACAATGTCGCACTTGAACTTTGAGTTAAGGCCGCCAAGAAGCAGGAATGCATGGGGGATTATCTTTTGTGTGTGTGTGGCAGCAAAGTGAACAAGGGGGGTAAATGTAACGGATTACTTGAATTGTGAAACTAGCGTATACGCTAACCGTTACAACAACAGAACTAATCTGAGTACTCTAACCCCCAACACTGGTCTCTACTATGTATCTACTGTGTCTACTGTGTGTGTTTCTAATGGGGCTTGACTGTGTCTCTTTTGTATGTGTCTACTGTCTCTAGTGTGACATTAGTGTATGTGTAGTGTGTCTCTACTGTGTTTGTCTGTGTCTGCTGTGTATCTATCGTTTTAAACAGATACAGGTTGTCTACTGTGTGTGTGTGTGTGTATCTACTGTGCTTGTCTCTGTGTGTGTATATATCTACTGTCTCTACTGTGTGTGTGTGTATATATCTACTGTCTCTACTGTGTGTGTGTGTGTGTATATATCTACTGTCTCTACTGTGTGCCCTCATACTGTGCAGCCAGCTGAGTCCGGTGTGCTCCTGTCATGGCCGCCATGCTTCCCCCCCCCCGCCCAGCATGTGTCACTTCTCATTAGCTCTCTCCTGGTGGCGTCCATACGTCCCCTGGACAGACTGGCCAGTGTGGTGCTAGTGTTGAAGCTCTGCTGGGCTGGACTAGCTTGTGAAGAGCACATTACATTTGTTAGTGTCTTGATGTATTACCTTATTAACCTAGCGTGGAGAGTTAGGTTATATTGATTGCAGCCGTAATATGCAGACATGGTTTCAGTGATCTGTGTTCTGTTGGAGCCAAACGGCTACAGTAGCCATTACATCAATGATTCCATTTGGTGGTAGTTGCTTTAATGATGAACACCTTGCTGTATTGAGGAAGCATGTCCTGCATGCATTGATGGGTTCGTCTGCCCCACACAGCACACAGAACCCCGGTGCTGTGGTGGTGGTTGTGGTGTTGTTGATGTGAGCCGTGCGCTTACTCCCTAAACACCACAACAACAGCAAGGCCAGTGGAAGTACCACACCAGAGGTGCCTTCAGAATTGGCGTTTGCATTGAACATGACGTTTAAACATTTGGTGTAAACCTTCCAAAATGATCATATTTAATGCTTCACCCATCGTCCAGCGTCATTGTGTGTTCGTCGACGTCCATCTCCTCAAATAGCTTACAATCACAAATGTTTGCGCCGAACCCAAAGCAAACTGCACAGTTTGAATGTGTTAGCCAACGTCTGCTGTGTTCGTTAATTCTGAACGCACCTCGGGTCTCTGCTGCTCCAGAAGAGCCCAGCACATTTTAACATTCCGTAGACGCACCGCGCCTGTCAGTCATGTCAGGTGAGCTCTTCCACCTGTACGTCTGTTAAAGGTGGGGTCAGCGATTCAAAGCTCAATCGCGTTTTGTCCATTTTCAGCGAATATCTCCCAGAGGTCTGCTGCCTGTCCGCTCTGTGAGCAGACCACCAACGAACCACTCTCTTCGCTTTGAGGTGGAGCAAGTGGAACTGTCAATCACAGGCAAAGTCATAGCAACCAAATAAACACACCCTTCTCCTCAGTCAGAGGCAGTGACAGGGGAGAGGATGGGATTGTGTTACCGTAGAACTAGGAAAAATGTAGCTTTAGCTAGCTAGCATTAAACGGGATAGATTTGACAGTTGGCCTTGTTCTCTATTGATGCTCAAGGCTGTAATGTCATGCACCTGACCTGTCCTTTTCAATCAGAAGGGTCTTCTCACCTGTCGCGGTCTCCTTCCGCAGTGTGTCATCTGATAGGAACTAGTGCCCTGGCTTTAAGGCACATTTTCAGCCCAATAACACGTTATTCCCACGGTGCGTTTTCTGGTGCCAGCGGAGCACGCTGCCAAGGGCATCTGTGGCTGGAGGCTTAGTGCAGCTCCTGTAGCAGGGGGTGTCACTACGGCTTTCTGTTGCCGTGAGAATGATTCTGGAGAGCTGGGTGTCTGTATGTTGTACTGATGGCTACGGGCGTGGTTTACGTGTGACTGCAGCGAAAGACACTTGAAAACAACACACAGATGGTTCATTCAATCAACTGCCAAGTGTCGTTTGAAAGTGCTTGTCCTTTTCAAGCTGCTTCGATGGACGGCTTCCCAGATGACCAACAATCCATCTGCCGTGTCAGGTTACTGGCTGTGCACATGGGGACAAAACAAAGTGGTGCAGGTCGCACCACAACACCAAACACACGGTGTTGTTTCAGGGTGAGCTGCTGTCACAGAGCGGCTGTGTGATGTCTACCATCACGGAGCGATTAGCACCAGGAGAAAAGTCTCTTTAGCAGCCATCCTACACCATTAATGCACATCTCCCTGTCATGCCCACATTCCATACATGCCACCCCCCCCCCACCCCTGATCTCTACGCTTCATACGCTTCCATGCTGTTCTGCAGTGTTGCTTTGGCTTTACATTATCCATTTGCATTTATTTCCCTATTTATGCTGTCTGTGTTTGGGTAGGTCTGTCTCTGTCTGTCTCTGTCTCTGTGTGTCTCAGAGAGACGGAGCTGTCCTGTTCAGTAGGTATTGCCTATCTCCATCTTACTGCGTGTCAAATCTAGGCAGGGAACCATCCTAGTCCTTTACAGCCCTTCCTCCTCTTTATATAATACACCGTTTGAAACCACCTTCCTCTGGTTTTGTGTGACTGTCTTCCAGATCGTCCTCTCAAACATTTGGTGCTTGGAGGAGCTAGTTTTATTACGCACCAGCGCGGTGACAGCAGGGCTACGGGCATCGGTGCTTCCTGCAATCAAGTTTCACACACGCTGAAACCTGTTTGTCCAAGAAGTTTGCTTCGGTCAATAGCATTGTCCTCAAACAATGATACTCTTTTATTATTATTACCAAAGAGAGCTGCATTTAATAAAGGTGATTTATTTAGTTTCAGATTTGTAGACGTGGGACATATTTTAAAATGCTTTATTTATTCAGGACTCTCCTTGAGATTCAAATATTTTTAAGAGGGACCTAGCTGAGAAGCAGCATGAAACAAAATCAAATATTTCCAACATAAAATTACCTAAATAAATACCTAAATAAATTATCAATGTTCATGACCTCTGTATCCTTAAGACTGGCAATTAGATATGACATCAGACATTAATGTACATAACACATTCTGTATATTAATTAATGTGTAAAGGAGGGAAGATGTGTAAACACTCAAAATATTGAATGAATATGTTTTGAGAAGTAAACATACAGACAATCTGTCCGAACAATCCGAAAAATATTTCAGATCGTTTTATAGTCACTCAATATTATGATGTCCCCAGTATCGGCTCACAGCAAGGCTTCATTATTAATTGAACATGTATCCTGTGGGGAAATAACACACATAGTTTTGGTTCATCGCTTAATAACGCTACTTTTGTAAATGAAACGTGTTTGTCGAGTTTAGAATGCAACATCAAGCACAGCCTGTAACGATGTGAAGCATACTAAATAGTCCAATATCCTGAGCTGCATACATATTGTCAGTAGGAGAGAATAGGGCTGTTGTGTGTATTTTGTTTTTGCCTGTATAGTTGAACCTAAACTTCAGGGGTGTTAATGTGGATTATTATATTAGATCTCTTCTTGACAAAGGTTTCTGTGTGTGTGCATGTGTGTCTACTAATTGCAATAAAGAGTGCAGATATTACATATCTGGTGACTTTCCTTTCAAAAGTTGGCATTGATCAGTAAGTGCAAACCTCACAGTGTTGTGCTGTTACACAGCACAGTGTGAGCTGCGTGAAAGAGCACAATTAGGCCTCGTTCACACAGAATTGCTGTAAACGCATCTGCAGCAAAACCATCGTTTTCCTGTGGTACTGCACGACTGGCATGCGCTCTTTTCTGGGGCCTCGCTTTGCATTTATCTAGCGTTTTTTAGACGCATAAAAATTTTAATATTATATATCAACTTTTCAGCACAAGGTGGAGTCGCAATGTTGGTCAATGTGACAGTTGGCCCAGCCGTTCTCTTTGACACAGGCAGCCTGTGTCCGGGGGCTTTATCAAAGCGCTTTCTGAAGCCTTTAGCTTCAAACCGTGTGTGTGTGATCGGGGCCTTAGCAGCTCACTTTGCTAATGTCTGCAGCGAGCACAAGGTCTTTGTGTCCTGTTCCTACAGGGCAGAGTGATGGGGAGATGATGTGCTCCTGTATCAGTTCAGCCCCCCCCCCCCGTCCTGCCGTCCTGCCGTGACTCTGCTGTGTGCGCTGTGGCTGCTACTGCCTCTGCCTAGCAGGGTGGCCAGTAAGGGAATATGCTCGTGATCCTCTGTCTAGCACAGAGGCTGAAACTTAAAGGTGGCTTCTGGAAGAGGTTATTAATGGCGCCAAGGTGCGTTGTTATAAAGACGTGCGCGTTGTTATAAAGACGTGCGCAATATGTAACCGCCACCCCTTCAGGCTGTAGTGGTGCCTCCAGTAGTGGAACCAAGCCAATGGCGGCCTGTATTGCTAGTCTCTGTGAGCCTTCGTTAGCTTCAGTTTGACCTTGCCTTGAGAATCAGTCTGGAGAGCTTGAGATCCTTGCGACGGAGACAGCGTAGCAACTGAACGTACCAATCAGCGTCGTACTGATGCCACGGGCGTAGCGACTTGAAAGCAGTTGTCAGATGAAATATATAGATATAGATATAGAGACGAAACTGTTTTTTGAACCAGGCTGTAAGCGTGTTTATTTTTGCTGTAAAGTCAGACATTTTCACATTGGAGTCTTTTGGGATTGACTCACTTTTGCAACCAGCCTCGAGTGGCCACTCGAGGAACTGCAGCTTTTGCCACTTGTGCATTGTATTAATTTCTCAGCATCGGAGGTTCCAACTTGGTAATGAGTCTTTAGATTGTGGGGGCTCGTCCACAGCATTATGTTGGGTTGAAACTACAACAAGCGCCCTTACCAGGCGTCTAATCTAAACAAACCGTCAGCTGCCACGACACAGCAGTGTTGTTTGTACAAAGCTAGATGTCTGAGTGGGCAATGGCACAGCCGCTATGCCCGGGGCTATTCAGACGGGATGTGTGCTAGTTTAGCTAATAAGCTGCCGGGTCCTGCTTGTAATGCAGCCCCTGCGATCACACACTGGCTACGGTATCCGG
>JAODUK010062359.1:0-17510 GCA_027564635.1 Typhlichthys eigenmanni
AGGTTTGGGGTCCCCTGCTGAAGCTGCTGCCCCCGCGACCCGACTCTGGATAAGCGGATGAAGATGGATGGATGGATATATAGACATAAATCAATTTTAGGCATAACTATATGTTCACCAAAAGCTCTGCACATTCTATTGTTAGCCTACTGCAGAGCCAAACCACATGGTTTGTCATTTTTTCAATAACATCTACATCAACAACATTAACATAACTCAATTTCTGAAATATTTGGGACAGTATGGAAAATTTTAATAAAAACAAAACACAGTGATTTGTAAATTCCATTCAAGCAGTGCCAAATTGGAAACAATACAACCCGTTATATTACATTTTACATTTGGCCTTGTGACATTTGTGAAAATATACACAAATTTTAAATGACTCCAATGCACAATGCAAATTGGGGCAATTGTGTTTACCACTGTATAACATTATCATATTTCCTTAACTTACACTTATTAAATGTGTGGGCACTAAAAACACCAATTTGCAAAGTTTATCAATTAAATAGAATCAGTGTGAACTGCAAAATGCATTTCCATTTGAATAAAGAGTACAATAAACATCTACATGGTTCCTGTGCAACATGCTCATAGGGAAACCTGTTCCTGCAGTCCTGACTGTAGGCTACTGTACAAATGTAGCTGTAGGCTTCAATGTGTTTCACTTTTATTACATTATTGTAATTGTATTATTATTGTATTTCAGGCCAAGATTGATAGAAAAGTGTAGCCCACTTGAAGATTGTATAGGATTTGCACTTTTAAAGTTTTTTGGTAGACTGAACTTGAAAGGAATAAAATTAGGCGCGCTGATGTGTCAATATTTGTGACGGATCGACGCTAGGATAAGGGTGATGTAGAGAAAACGAAACTTATGGAATGCGAAACCTAATATCAGTACACTGGGCTTGTCTATATAAACACCCTGCCTGGTGTGTCGAGGCACTAATAACCATGGGTGTTCAGGGGCTCTTCAGCTTCATTGAAGCCAACAGCATCATCTACCGCGACCACCGTCTGTCAGGCAGCAAGCTGCTGATTGACGGCTGTAACCTCTACTACCTGCTGTACTTTGGCACTGGTCTGGACCTGCGCCACGGCGGGGAGTACCGGGACTTCGAGGAACTCGTCGAGAAGTTTATCGGCGCACTGAGGTCGTGCAGGATCGAACCGTACGTGCTTCTGGATGGAGGCGCAGACCCCAGTGACAAGAAGCTGGAGACTATAACTAAACGAGCCAAAGACAGAATCCTGAAAGCTCACAGTGTCGCCATGGGCGGAGAAGGAAATATCCTACCCACACTGTGCAAAGTGGTGGTCAAACAGACACTGACCAGGCTGAAGGTGTCGTGGGCACAGTGCTATGCAGAAGCGGACCTGGAGATCGCGTCTCTGGCCAGAGAGTGGCGCTGTCCCGTCCTGTCCAACGACAGCGACTTCTACATTCTGGACCTGCCGGCGGGACTCCTGCCCATCAAGCACTTCCGCTGGGACGCGGTGTCTGGGGGCTCCGTCCCCTGTAAGCTGTACACCACCTCCAGCTTCTGCACCTTATTCGACATTGCACACTACAAGCTGCCGCTGCTCGCTGCGCTCGCCGGGAACGATTACGTGAAGCTGCGGGAGCTCGGTCTGAACCCCAACTGGGCCCAGTTCGCCCCGCAGATGCCGGACGGCAGGCTGGATCATGTGGGGGGTCTAGTCCGCTGGCTGCGGATATTCCAGCGGCCCGAAGACGCCCTGGCGGCAGCGCTGGTCCACCTGGGTATTCTGACCCGTCCTAGAGCGGAGGAGGTCCGGGACGCCCTGCGCGTCGGGATGAGTGAGTACCGGATTCCTCCCAGCGAGCTGCTGGGCTTCTTCAGGGACGGGAGCGCGCCTCCTCTGCCCCAGGAGGCACGTGGCGTGGTCCCGGACTGGCTGCGCCTCCCTCTGACCCGGGGCCAGCTGAGCAGCGACGTGCTGGACGTGCTGCTGATGGGGGGCATGAGCCTGCCCATCCCCGTGGACAGCAGCGACCGGCCCAGCGCCAACCTGACCTCCCGGCCGCTGCGCCAGGCGCTGTACGGCCTCCTGGCCGGGGCCAGGCGCGGCCGTGGAGGCAAGGTGACGGAGAGAGACAGGGAGGGCAGGAGCCTGATATACGTGCAGGTCCAGCCTGTACTACGCGGGGACGCGCAGCAGTTGAAGCTCGGCACACTGAATAAGGTATAGACACAGTAGGGGGAGAAGTGTGTGTGTGTGTGTGTGTGCGTGTGTTTGTAGCTATTTGGATACTTATCCTCAATCAGAAAATGATTGTTATTGCTAGCCTTGACTAGCCTGTAAAGGTTATGCAACATATGTGTATGCAAGCATGTAACATGTATATGTTAGCCTATTTTTAGCACCTATAGTGCAGAAATGTATAGTAATACATTTATTTGTTTAGTTGCATTTAAAGTCAACAGTCCAACCTTGTGGTTCAATATAGGGGAGTGTAAATAGATTTTTAAGTCGTGTCTATTAATTTGATATATTCATAAATATGCTGGAGTAGCCTATTCCAACCATAATGATCCTATTACAGTGCTTTAAGAGTCATTATTAATAATGCATTTGATTTATTCTTAATAATGGTTTCGTTCCTATTTTGCATAGGGATATCATTCAGATATTTTTATTGGGTTACATTGCCTTTAAGATAAACTCCGTGCAGTAGCCTATAGGCTATACATCCTATACAATAATGCTAACAGCGTCAGTTTGACTTCTCTGTGAGAAACCATCTGACTCACATATTCAGTTGTTGTATTTGTATTGAGACAGATTGCAACTCACCCTAGACAAACAAAAGAGGAATTAAATTAACTGACAGCCGCACGTCTGCCTGGCTTCCACACTCGTGGATTTTGCCATCCTGTCCTGCAGGCACAGCGCCCCCTGCTGCTCAGAGTGTTGCTGACGACGCTCAACGTCAGTGAGACCGCTCTCAGCCAGGTGCCGGAGCACCTGCGCCTCCCTGTGGCCGTTACCTGTTACTGGCAGCAGCAGGCCACGCCCACACCTGCCCCTTGGCTGGTAAAGGCTGTTATGCTGGGCCTGGTGGACGGAGAGGCCCAGACCAGGACCAGGACCAGAGGTAGGACCACAGGTAACATCATGCATGGTGACACACTGTCACACATCAGAGGTCATCTGAAGGTCAACCTGTCTGCTGTTCTGTGCAGCTGATGACGGAAACTCTGACTTTTCTGTTTCAGAAAGATAACTCAGGGAACGTTACCATGGTAACTGACTCTATGAACCTAACCTGCTCGCTAGCAGGTTTTCTTTAACAAACCTGAGTTTCTCTCCTCCCTTCCACTGAGCTTGAAGCAGCTGTCAGACCTTTCCTCACGAATAAATTCCCGTTTATATCCGGAAACGATGTTGAGACCCCAATTAGATGTACAATAGTGGATTCCCAGATCATAATCAAATGTTCGTTATTTCATATTTATCTTAACATTATCCACCATTTGTGTTAAACAGTTAAATGTTCTTCTACGGGTTAAAGCTTCTGAAAGTGTGACCTGGAGCTGTGGTGACTACATGAGTTTGAATCCAGCAGGTGTTAATTTTTAAATCCATTCAAATATCTCCTTCCCACTTAATTATTGTCTCTACCTGTAACTGTTCTGTCCAGTAAAGAAGAAAAAGTCTATAAAAAAGCTACTTAATGTTTTTATAACCTTTTCTGAAAAAGTCCTCATTCTCTCCAGGGACGTCACTGTAGTTTGATAGAACGTCATTTTATCATAGGCTATTTTTAACAAGAAGTGGAATATAAAATCTAACAATAGGCTAGTTATTTTGGCTAAACTGTTAGTCTTATAGGCCTACTGTAGTTTGTGTTATGCACTTATTTGACATCTCACTGAGTATTCTCACAGTATAAAATAATTAGGCCTATATCCACTCTGTTCCCATCATCCAACACCAACAAAATAAGACACAAAAGCCTAATGGTTTAACTATGCACCCAATACATCTTATAGTGCCACAAACTGACAGAAGACTGGTACACCATACCATTAAAATAAGCAGTAATAACATAACATAACATAACATAACATAACATAACATAACATATTCTTGTACCATGATACAGTACATAAACTAAGGACAATATATAACTTAAATTATACTCAAATCACACTAAAGGAAGGGCAGTCTTAGTGCAGTCACATTCTTAGACTTGCTTTTGAGAGAGAGAGATGTTTGCTTGCTCCAATACTTTTCCTAAGTAACTTTCCACAGGTTGAACACAGCAGGAACATTTTCTGCTATTAAGCATGTTAAGCTTTATATTTTTCTTGGCGGTCGCCATATAGTAAACCAGGTTTATTCTTTTCCACACTGTTTGTGGTTATGGTGTAGTAACACACTAACATGTCTGCATGTGGTTTGGGCGTGTGTGTGCGTGTGTGCGTGTTCAGGCCCTCCAGCCAACATCTCCAAACGGCCGTTGGATCTAGAGGCTGTTCACAGCCTCAACCAGTGGCAGCTATGTCTGAAGGACGCCATGCTGCTCAACCAGCTCCTGCAGTGCCCCCTGCTGACACCTCGCATTGGATGGTGAGACACACCCCCACCTAGCTCCACCTGCTGGTGTCTGGTTGGTACTGCACTATCTAGTGATGAAACATGTACCACATGTCCTTTAGTAAAATCTAGTGATGACACCTTTACATGTCCTTTAGTAAAGTCTAGTGAAGACACCTTTACCTTTTCTTCACAACTTCTAAAGTGCTTTTTCTGCTCAGTGTGTTCCAGGGAACCTACCTGCACCGGCTACTGCCTGGCTTAAAGGCCGGGGCAGAGCCACAGCTGCAGGAGCAAGATGCTGAGCTCTACAGAGTTCTGCAGGAGACCTTGCTTTTGTACAGGCCCCAGCAGCGCCGCCTGGTGGAGGAACTGAGCGCCAGCCTGAAGCAGCTGCACCTGCATCAGGCTGAGGAGGGAGAGAGGGACGAGCGGAGCGTGTTGGAGCAGGGGGACAGCTGGACCCTGGTGTCGCTGAAGAACCGCCACAGGACCAAGGACCGGTGCCACCGCCACAACGTCCCAGAGCTCTGCCGGAATAGGGACAGCAGAAGCTGGGGCCAGGCCCCTCAGGACACCTTCTAGAGCCCTCGGTGTTACATGTACTGTAACACTAGGGTGCATTAGACCCCCCAGGACATCTTCTAGGGCCCTCTGTGTTACACGTACATCTTCTAGGGCCCTCTGTGTTAGACATACTGTAAAACTAGGGCGCATTAAACCCTCCAGGGCCCTCGGTGTACTGTAACACCGAGGGCGCATTATGTGGAGACCTATCTTATTTTAAACATTAAGCTACATTCTCCTTGTAGGGAAGGAACTCTCCATTCAAGCCTTTAAACACTTTCTACCACATGGAAGGTGTATAGAAATGTAATGGATCCATGAAAAGCACATTATAGAGATAGAAAAGACAAATGGCCACAATGACCAGGACAGGATCATAAATTGTTTCATAAAACTTGCGAGGAGATTTTTGGTGAAATTGACAAAGTGTATTAGTGTAACGGTGGCCAGCTGGTAGCTGTGCAGTAAGTTAATCCTCACTCTCTGACACCTCATAGGACGCTCTGGCGATGCAGACCAGGACCCGTGGGTTTTTAGCCTTCCTTGTAGGAGCGTCCGCTCTCTGTGTGGGAGATCGGGGTTTGATTCCCCGAAGGGGATGGACGATCTCCGTCACACTGGTGCCGTGACCCGGATGAGAGTGAGTTTTAGGGGGGTGAGTGTAACGGTAGCCAGCAGGTAGCTGTGCGGTGTTAATCCTCACTCTCTGACACGTCATAGGATGCTCTGGCGATGCAGACCAAGGTTCATGGGTTTTTGGCCTGCCTTGTAGGAGCGTCCGCTCTCTGCGTGGGAGATCGGGGTTCGATTCCCCGATGGGGACAGACGATCTCCTTCACATTAGCTTACAATTAGCTGACTATACCTTTTACTGTTTGCATAATTGTTATATATTAAGTGTTTATATATTAATAAAGTATTTTTTAATCATTATATTCATATAGTCGTCAAGTGCTACATTTTTTAAAATAAAAACGGTCCTTGGAATTTACTATCCTGTAATAACTGCTCAACACATACCTTTTGAAAGATCTATGGAAGATTTATATATTGTGTTAGGGTCAGTAACAATGGCCCCCACCAGATACTTGAGGTAAAAACAAGGACTTCATTGTAGAACCACCTGTAGTGACTATTTCCTATTAACCAGACATGATAGTGTACTATGTGGTTGATGAATGACCATAGCTAGTTTTGACTTTGTGTTATCCTTCCATTGATTCCTTGCTCCCAATGACTGAAGTGTTTCACTTATTACTCATACATTCAATGAGTAAATCAAGATTTATATTACCCGCCAACACGGTACAAAAAATGTTCTTCCTCATCTAAACCAACCATTATTTCCTGTACCTGGGCTCACGTGTCCGTATCTTACTGCCACCTAGTGTCCTTGATTAGCAGCTACAGTGAAACACAAGGATACGTGGAAAATGGCTCCAACACCATTTCACCTATAAAAAACTTTTGATATTAATAAGCGTATAAAGTTTAACTGTATTGCATTCCTGAGAGGCCATGGACTTATATCAAACAATAAACCAGCCATTATAATGCAACCAAGAATGGACTGGAAGTCCATTGTTTATTATTATTATTAAAGAATACAGCAGCATGTGGCTCCAACAGAGCTCTTACCTTCATGTGCTGTCTGCTGCCAGAATACAGTTTACAGCAGGAGGATGTGTCAGAGGTTTTTAATGGCCTCATTGGGTAACACATTACAATAACAAGCTGTCTTAATGGATACAAACATAACATGCAATTACGTCATTAACAACCAATCACACACACACACTGCAAAAACATTACTATAATATACTGTATATATCCTCTATGAATACAAACCATTACATTCAAGTGTATTATTATATACAAATAGTAAATACAAAACTATCTAACTTCCAACTAAAACTACCATCCTTAGTTCTGCATTCCTCTCATACAGGTAAATGCCCTGTCTTGCAATTGTGAAATAAATCACACACACAGTCAGTTTATCAATAACTCCTATGAATAAAATAAATCTAACAAATCTAAAATAACCTACAGTATACAGTATATGACCTATATAAAGAGATGCATGTTCCTTGTCTATATAATATAATAACATGTTGTCAACATGTTGTCTACGTGTTGTTTACGTGTTAAATTTAGACCCGCAAACAACACGTAGAGTGCACGTAGAGGTTACAATGTTGACCAACATCTAAAAAACGTAATGAAGTGCTTGATATGCCTCCCAGAAAACACAGTGATCTCCTATTATAAAGATAAAGAGGATGTTTCTATTGAATCAATCTAATTCAGCAAGTTAAAATTATTGTATTCAACCTTCCACAATCGTCGAAACCAGAGCCATGGCTTAACAGGGATGTGTCAATACTCTGAACACAACAAATATGCTTTATGCTAATAAATACGAGATGATGTCATCAATATGCAAATTAGTGCATGACATCAACTGCCGACTTCTAGAGACTTTTGGAGCTATAGTTCTAATCAAACATCCGTCCATGGCAAGTGCTGCTTGCTACTTTCATTGGAAATGCATCGGAAATTAGTGGTCATTTGATTTAATGACGCAACGAAGGATAATTGTGACGGAAATGTTCCCTTATTTCCAAATAAACAGCTATGCCTTAGCATGGATCCTCAGTGTCTCTGTGTCCGATAGAGTAGGACCCCCCACACATACTCACAGGCATGGTGTGTCTTGGTTTTCTTGTTTGTGTCCTTAAACTGGATGGTTTGTTTTGTTCCGACAGCGCTTTACATTTTTGGTAGTGCATCAAGACAAAACATTTTTTACGCATTGGTTCACTTTTTTGTCAGCAGCTAGGAAACTAAGAAGGACTTACCTTCACAAAGTACATCAAACATGTGAGAAATGAGATGTCCTGCCCCAGTGGTCAATAACACACACACACAAACAGCATCATGATTCATTGTAATTTCTTGCTCTCATGCTGTCGCTCTCTCCTGGCAGTGTTAGTGCCTTGCTCTTCACAGGGAGTAGAACCTCTAACCCTGGCAGTGTTGCTCTACAGGGCTACATGACTTGACTGGTTAAAACAAATAAAACCAGTAAATAAAGTGTTTTTTTTTTATTTTAGATACATTTTAAATAAATAAGAATATAAATTGAATAGATTAGCATTCATAAAACTACAAAAGTGAATAATTATCATTTTTATCAAATTTTAGACCCAATGTTTTATATGGTTTTTATATCCAGTCTGTTTCAGTGTGACTGTGTAATTATGGAACAAATTTGGAAAAAAAAAAATAAATCAGAAGAATATGAGAAAGCTACCCTAGCACTACCCCCCTTCCCCCCTTTCCCCCACCCTCTGGAGGTGCCAAGGAGACCCCCATGCCGACCGGTGCTGCCCCACCCAGCCTGCGGAGGTACAGACTAGAGAAGAGAAGGGACTAGAGAAACGTTTTTGTGCCAAGACCCACCTAGAGAGGACTCATCTATTAGAGACCCACCTAGAGAGGACTAATCTGTCAGAGACCCACCTAGAGAGGACTCATCTATTAGAGACCCACCTAGAGAGGACTAATCTGTTAGAGACCCACCTAGAGAGGACTCATCTATTAGAGACCCACCTAGAGAGACTCATCTATTAGAGACCCACCTAGAGAGGACTCATCTATTAGAGACCCACCAAACACCAAGTACCGGTAACGTAATTTTCAAAAACCTATTTATTTTAGCTAATGCTATACCTGGGTGTGTGTGCGGCAATTATTTTTGAGCAGAGCGCTCCAGAATCTATGGTGTGCGTGCGCAACTTAATAGAATGTCATCCAGTCAGGAACAAGTAGGCTATTTTGCCACAACCTTACTTACAACCAATGAGTGGAACACGATAGTAAAGCCTTTCATTGATATACTTTATTCATTCAATGGCCGTTTGAAATTTCCGCGACCCCACTCAGTGACCCACCTATGGGTCGCAACCTGCAGTTTGAAAATATCTCTTCTGCTCTCACTCTTTCTCTCCCTCCCTATTTCTACATCTCCCTCTTTCTCTCTCTCTCCCTCCCCTTCTAGTCATCGCCCTATCCTGCTCGTCTTCCCTCTGGCCTATGCACGCTGGGCTCACCGGGCTGTTATGGGTTCATTGCGCTGGTATGCAGCAGGAATCTTTGGATCAAGGTAATTTCACACTGTTCACTTTTTTCCCACGCTGTTAAGCTGGCTGTTACCTTTGTGCCCGTCAGGGAGGCAGAGAGGGCCGACATGTAGCGTGAAACACACACACACACACACAACACAACATTTCCTAGGAACACTTCAGTGGGCTGCACCCACAGAGCTGGTTCTACCATCACCAGCGTGTCAGAGGAAAATATGAAAGGGAAATTGCTCAGGACAATATGTTAGTATGCATACATGTAATATTCTACCATATGCATCTCTCTGCTTAGGAGGCGGCTGAAAAACGTCCACACCGACGGTAGGTTTGAGCGTACCCTGCAGATGGAAAAGCACTGAGGCCAGCAGTGATGACACCGTGCATAAGATGTAATTATTGCAGAAGATACAGTAGGCTGCCTGTATTGTGCAGCATTGAGAATACATCAGCAACTGCATCCAGTGGAACTGGAAGCAACAAGTGGACGTCATTGTCCGTACCCATATTATTATATAATACCTTTATTTGACCAGGAAAGTCTGATTGAGGTCAAATCTCTTTTACAAGGGAGACCTGGCCCAGAGACCTGGTCAGGAACAAATACACCATCCCGCTGTCCGTCTCTCTGCCAAGCAACTGCCTACCTAAGGACAGCCTACCTTTTGTGATTAGAGAACAGTTTGCTGTGCTCTCTGTAACATGCTGGTCCCCACACAGAATGGACAGACAGTAGTAGCTTAATATGTCAAATGTATACATTACTATTTTCCTTCCTGTAATAAACCTGACTTCTTCCTAGTTTGGTTCCTTGAGGTTGTTGTTTAAATACCACTGTAACCTCTGGACTACAATGCACAACCAAGTATGCAGAGTTCAAGGTATTTGAATATGTAGGGTATGATTCAGTGATATCAGATGAATGTATCTATACACAAATACATTAACAATAAAGACAATAGCTGTCTTTCAAACATGTATTATCAATAATATACAACTGAGCAAAGCATCATCTTTAACTTTAATGTATAGAGATATATTTCAACTGCCAGTGTTGAGAACCTGGAATGGTTGACCTGTGAAGTGAAAAATGCAGTATGTTAATATAATCTTCTCATTGAAGCAGACTCCCCAGAGCTTGTTACAAAAGGATAAGATAATTGAACTTGTGTTTTATTGTTTAAAAGATAACAAAAGGCATTTGGCCATAATCTACATCATAGTCTTTAACCTGTACAGTAGCCTACTTCTAAAACAAAACATGTACCTGTGGTTAGCACGTAACATTATTAGCACTAAAGCTTGCCTTGTGCTATTGTTTAGCCAGCTAGCCCTCAAGCTAACAAAGCTCTTGCATTTTAACCAGTAACAGTTGGTAATTGTTGTTGCATTTCTTACAGGTCTTGCTCATTCGGTCTCCAGATGCTGTTGGTGTTGTTCACCCATCCTGCAACGACTTATTGACAGACATCCTATGTAGAATACTTTAGTGATTTGCCGTTGTTATAGCCAGCCTATTACGTAGAGCATGTCAGTGAAAATAAATATGCTTGCCGATTCAAATTACAATTGGATGAGGTAATATGAATTGCAAGTTGCCAACAATATTTTATTTCTGTCTCAATTACATGTACTGTATTTGCTGTCTAAAATAGTCGGAGTTGGACACAAATATGGAGGCAGGTACATCGAAAGTGACGCCTTTGGTACCCATGAAAAAACTTCAATATTATTCAATTGTTATTTTAATCTAATGTTGTAAAAGTTAAATGTATGCTAAATGTTACTTAGCAACATGTTATGAATCTAGTTTTGTTGTTGGAGCCAAATAATAATAAATGACAAAAGTCATAACAGGTAAATTTATTTAATATAGAGATTTGAATAGTGTTGTTTACAGAGCGGTTTTATAAAGAACCATACTTAGTTGTGTTGCGCTTATCTTGACTATATTTTGCTGTTTGTGAAGATAGAAATTGAAGGTGTTGATTGCATTTATTGAATCAATTTCTACATCTTAACAGAAATATGTACATGTGCCCCACACGTACAATTAAACACTTAAAAATAACAACGGATTGTAAATGGTCAAGACCACTCTGGTTTAGTCTTATTTAATTACATGTCAATGTTAATAAAGCTGCAAGCCACGCCTGCTGAGGCAAACAATTCTAATTGGATTAGAGCAGAGCCATGTAAAGAGAGAGTTGGTGTAACTGTTATTTCCATGGCTCTGGATTAGACCAGTGGTTCCCAAACTTTTTCCTTGGAACTCCCCTCCCCCCTTGTACAAAAAAAAAACAATGACCTTCTCCCCTCCAAATTTGTGCATCTTTTTAGCCTTTGGCAATTAATAGCAAACATTCAATTGATGCCTCTGGCTCTTTGTATTCACTGACTATTGAATACATTCAATGCCAAACACGCATTGTGTACCAATCATGACACCATCCCACGATGGTGGATGGACGTGGCAGAGGCAATCTGTGTGTGTGTGTGTGTGTGTGTGTGTAGATTATTGTTAAATTATTAAAAATAACAATCTCCTTCATTAAAATTAATATTGAATGCATCTACAGGCTGAATAACATTAAAGCTGTTGGAACTCAACTTTAATTATCCAAATGCTGTTGAAACATGTAGAAAGATGTTTGGAAGCTTTGAATGTGTTTTCATGGATGAAGAGCTGCTCTGATGGGCTGGTCTCACAAATGCACCCATTCAAGCACAGAGCAATAAAGAGCAAATGTGGGAAGATAAGTGAGGTGATCTACTTATATTTGGACCTGGATTGACATTATGATCAGTTGTCATGTCTGTGTTCATATCTTGACAGACGTGTTCTCTGTGCTTGTTCAGAAGAATATCCAGTGCTTTCTTACATTTTATTGCAATAATAATTATTTATTTTTTATTGTTTTATTATTGATTATTTTATGATGCATTCTAAAAAATTGCCTTTTCAATTATGATTTCCAACTTGACTATTGATTCCCAGCAGGCAGTGTGTGAATGGGTTTAAATTATAATATGATATTATCATTATTAAATTATACATAGATAGTATATTATTATAAACCAAGGGATATTGAGCAGGTGTATTGGTATTAAAATATTAATACTCACATTCATTTACTTTGAGTATAAAATGTTTAACTTAATTGATGATTAATGTTGCATAATTAATGTTTAATTTAATTTAATAAATCTATAAAATAATGTTTGAAACTTATAGTTTATACGTTAAATTACATAATAATTGTATTTTAATATAATATACAATTGTTTATTTTCATTTAAACTGCTGAGAAACTGTAATTTCCTGATGTTAGCATAATTAATAGCCAATATTAAATTATTAATATGTGCCTGCTGTTTTATTTTCAATGCTTTGTTGTACCTGCTTCATTGGGTCTAAACTAGTTTTGTTTGACATCTTGCAAAACCTGTTCATTGTTAATTAGAATAATGTATTTATTATGTATTACATGCCAATCATGTAGGCTACCATAATTATGGGCATAAAGTACAGCCAGATATGATCACGGATGTATAATTGATTATATATGCTACAACTGATAGAACTGATATAAATCTAAATATGAATATTATATTAAATATAGTCTGCCTATAAAAATGTAGGCTACTTTGTATCCATATTTTGTTGCATATTATTTGTGATATTTTATTGAATGTAATTTTTAACGGAGTGATGTTACCCACCAAGCCTCTTCGCAGGGTTATTGAAAGTAGGTTATGTTACATAAAATGTTGAAATGAGTCGGAAGTGAAGGCACGTGTATTTAATTTGCTGTAGCAGCCTTTCTTTGTGGGGGAATTCAATCAGATTCTCCCCCCTCCCTCTTAAACAGTAGCATTTTTAAAATGAGACTCATCCTTCTGAATTCCCCTCGACTCTGTTATGAGAAGGTTTTGTTGATTTTTGTGCTGATGGGAATAGAGGCGCCGTCATAACCTGGGTTTGAGTGTATAGACCCGACTAACTGGCACTGAGAGAATGTGGCTTTTATACACGTCCATGTGGGACTTAAGCCGTTACGTTGTGTTAATTGTAGGCTTCCTGTTAAAACGGTCTCTACTTTCTTTCTAGTCTTCGTGCTGACTTACGGAACCTTCCGCATGAAAGCGGTGCTGCGGCTTCAGACAGCCAGGCCTCATTATAGACAATATGCTATTATAGGCCAATAAGCATAGGCTTAGGCTATAGGCTATATACGCTACGCTTCTATGGATGAAGGAATAAAGTAACAACAAAATGAGTCTGCTTTCCTCTGTGATTTAAAAACGTGTATTTTGTTCAGTTTAATTCATCCTAATGAATGAAACAATTATTCAAAAGGCAACAAATCATAATCTCAAATATTGTTATTGAAAGAGCAATTTAAATGCATATTCTGGTGTGTCTGGTTCTACATCATCTAAATCACCTAGGCATACCTGCGTGCACAGCCACAGTTTTTTTATCGATCTAAAATATTTTACTTATATTATGAAAACAGTAAAACAAACAATATTGCCAATATTGTCCTATGCAGTCCTATAGACGTTTAGTCGGTTAGAGCACAGCTCACGGTCAGCCCGAACCAGTCTCCTCATCCCTGTCAGAAGTTCATAAAGCTGCAAGCCCTTTTTCTATTAGAATGGTATCATTTATTATTCTATAATAATTGTGTGACACGTCCGATTTAACATCTGTTCGAGCTCTTTCTAGCCTCCTTTAGAACAATGTTGTCCCGGACCACCGTTACACTTCCAATACAATAAGCACAAAAGTATTGCGTGGATCTCAGACGACCGCTCCCACGCAGGTCCCGCGACCCCGGGGGGGCCGTGGCCCTCAGGTTGAGCACGGGCTCGAGAAGCTGATGTCTGCCCAGTAACAGCCGCTCAAGCTCCATCTCGTGCCGGGAAACCATTGGCTGCGGAGCAGCATGGCGAGGAGGAGTTTTAAGGCCTAAACGCTTTAAAGAGACATGCAGCTTTACACAACACGTATTGCCACACGCACACAAGCCGAATGGAATTTAACAGTTTAAAGAGACCTACCATTATATTTGTCTTTGTCCTGTCTGAATTTTAAAGTCAAACGTATATGTAATGGAGATACGGGATTTGACAGTTTGTAGACTTGAACCGTGTAACAGACCTTGCTTTTTAGCACAGTCTCAAACAAAGTCCATGTAATTAAGTGTATAAAGTCAGTTACGTTTTATCTTTAAGACACAAGCAGAAAATTAGATCAAGGCTCTATCAGATTTCCTAGAAAGCTGCAGCCTAACCACTCAAAGGCTGTTGTAGCCTAAAGATAGTTTAGCAGTTTGTGTGTGCGTGTGTGTTCATGACTCTTGTTTTGTGCTTCTTGATATGGAACTGCAATTAAAGTCTAAAACACGTAAAACACGTACAGTTATAGCCTACAATAGGGACGATTTCAGATTAAACCCCTTTTTAATTAATGTCATGTGCTAAAATGTAATTGATTTTGGAAATAACATTGATTTTGGAAACAAAGATAATTCGACTGCACGATCAATAATATTTATACCTTCTTGGCCTATTCTCCGTGGTATGCTGTTATTGCGCGTTTGCACATGGTTTATGAAGTGGTATGACGCGCGGAGGAGCGTGAGCTCGCTGCGCGTCGTTGCGTCACGGCGCTGCGCTGCGATGCCTGCACACAGCGGCGCAGCCTCTAGCTGCAGAGTGGAGAGCGCGTTCAGGAGAGGCAGGCCGACTCCGGAGCCCTGCAGTCTCGCCTTTTATGACCCCTCCGCTCCGAGAAAGATAGCCGCCGACAGCCGTTCCTCCTCCGGACTTCGCCACGGAACTAGAGGCACCATCATGGAGCTAATGTGCCTCGAGATTGACACCGTCATCCGGGCTCAGGCCGACCCGAACCTCCTGCGCGACGACAGGGTCCTGCAGAGTCTGTTGACAATAGAGGAGCGGTTTCTGCCCCAGTGCTCCTATTTCAAGTTTCAGAAGGACCTCCAGCCATTCATGAGGCGGATGGTTGCTACTTGGATGTTAGAGGTGCGTTCTGTCTTCAACTTGATTTCCGTGCTGCGACGCAACTTCTGCCTGTATGCAGAATATTAGTTACCTCTTTCTCGCTCTCTATCTACCCCGTCTCTCTCACAATCCCCATCAGTGTGTGCGTTTTACCTGGCACTGTGAACATAGAGCATATATATTAGTCATGTAGATTATGATCATGTAATCCTGATAATAACTGTGTGCTGTCTAATAATTAGTTTAGTTGATTTTAGGGGGGGGGGGCGATCGGGAGTGGGGTTAAAAGTCATATTTCTTCCTCTTGTGGTTTCTCTCACACCACGCAAGAGAATCTCTTCCATATACATTAAATCTGTTCTCAAAGCTGCACTGGATTTCAATGTTATTATTTTACTTCGCCTTAATATTTCCATGCACACGTATGCGCTTACTGCTGCTCTCCCCAAACGCCATGTTGGTTTTGTAGGAGACAGTTGTGCTATTCTATACGACTTTGCGTTGTCATAAACGCAATAACAGCAGTTAAACCCCATCGGAAAAGATCCAGGAGGATCTGGGATATACGATAAAGGCACAATGTATTCTGTGCTATGTTGAAAACATTTAAGATTTATTGTTAAATTTCCGCATGAGGAAGGGCGCGGGCCTTATCTGTTTTCTGTACTCCATCCTAATCCTTGTCTTTGGAATTAAGTTAATTTTTCGACATGCTGTACAATATGTATTGCCAAGACGGGTCCGAAACGATTCCCGACCATCTAGGCCTTATTATCATGTAAAGTTTGTCTTGAAATGGCCATCGTAAGATTTTAAAATAATTTTTGAAAAGATATATCGCACTATATGACGCACTCACAAGCGACCTCATGGTACAGTTTTTATTTTTACATTATTTACAAATGTATCATCTGGTGAAATGGATAGGAATGGTCGGATATGATGTGGAAGGGATTGATTGTGATTATGCCGCAAAGAAGATCGGTGTAGGCAATTTTTTTATATTTTAAAATATTTTATGAAAATATGACGAATGAAAAAAGTCTCAAAATCCCTGCACGCTGCTTGGCTCGTTCGATTGTGACTTAAGTCCATTTCTTAGTGAATGAACTGCAGGAATGCGATTATTTAGACATACTGTCCTCAATGGTTTTGGAAATTTAAAATATTGGGATTTTTAAATAAATGTACGATGTCGCAACAGATGCGGGCTGGGCTCTGAGCCTTGGCCGGCCCCCAAAGATGTGTCATCGAATGTACATTCGTCCTTAGCGTGATCACCCTGCGCTTTTATTTAATGTAAATGTTGCGCTTCATCCATAAACACTATAAATATAGGATGACTGGAGGACTTGTGGATGTTTGGCTCTTAGTGTGAACGTCCCTTCTCTCCGTGTAGGTGTGCGAGGAGCAGAAGTGTGAGGAGGAGGTGTTTCCTTTGGCCATGAACTACCTGGATCGGTACCTGTCGGTGGAGACCACCAAGCGATCCCACCTGCAGCTGTTGGGGGCCGTGTGCATGTTCCTGGCCTCCAAGCTCAAGGAGACACGGCCGCTCACAGCAGAAAAGCTCTGCATCTATACAGACAACTCTATCAAGCCACATGAGCTCCTGGTAATAGTGTTTGATACCTGCCGGACATCATCCGGCTCCACAAGTAGTTGCATTCATACTTTTTATTTTATTTTAGTTTGGTTTTATTAATCAGTTAAATATTTAATATAAGCATATTTAATATATTCTGACGTGGGTTTACTTTGGGCTGGCTGCAACCAGAGGACTTATGTATCTAACCTGGGACACTGTCTGTCTTTCTGACATTGTAAAAGTTCCGTGCAGGCTTCAGTACTGTACAAAGCTGCTGCGGTGGTCTCTATCGCCATCTAGCGGCAGATATTTGCACAGAGCAACGACGTCGTCTTGAACTGAAGCCAGTTGTGATTCTGCTCCTGAGAGAGAGAGAGAGAGAGAGAGAGAGAGGAGAGAGAGGAGAGAGAGAGAGAGAGAGAGAAAGAGAGAGAGAGAGGAGAGAGAGAGAGACAGAGAGAGAGAGTTATCCAAGCTTGCATGTTTGCCTTTTACAGTAACTTTCATCCGAGCGACATTCTTGACATGATCTCTCTCTCTCTCTCTCTCTCTCTCTCTCTCTCTCTCTCTCTCTCTCTCTCTCTCTCTCTCTCTCTCTCACACAC
>JAODUK010062370.1:0-17510 GCA_027564635.1 Typhlichthys eigenmanni
TATATAGATATATATATATATATAGATATATATATATATATACTGTGTATATACTGTATATATATATTCAAACTGCCCATTAAACACTTCTGGGAACTATTGTGCCATAAGTTTTGCCCCTCCATGAACCATGTGACCATTGACAAATTCGAACTTCCGTTGGCGTAACTCTGTTATTTCCATGGCTTTGGTCATATGTTATTGTAATCACACATTCACTTAAAATAATGACATCAACAGTCATCAGGGTTAACTTAATTCCTCTTATATTAACATAGCATTAGTCCCACAATAGCCTCGCTAGGCTACTCCTAGATTGAGTCCAAGTTTGAGTGTGTGAGAGAGTAGTATTCAGCAACTATTTCGTTGCTAGATTTAAATTAGCATAAAAATGTAACCCACATAAATGTTGCATAATATTAGTTACATAATATGAAATACAAAAATAGCTATGCCAAATTGTCAAAGGCTTAAAGAAGATGTGTTTATCATTAAAAAAAAAGCAAAAACAATATTTAACTTGGTTTATTCAGAAAACATATTCAGAAAACAATCCCTGGGAATCTTCACAACCTTTCCAACTGCTTTAGTTTTTGTCCCTCTGTGTATTTATTTCCCCACCCAATAAAAGTGTTACAGTACATGTGTTCCTTAAGATTTTTGCATCATTGAGGAGTTAAAAATTATTAATTCTTTTTTGTTCTTTTTTTTTTTTTTTTTTTTGCAAGTACTAAAACAGACAAATCAGCAAGCTTATACAATAATACAGACACAATGTTTCTTGCATCTGTAGAGGAGATGTTAGAAGCACAGTTGCAAGAATGTTGGTTTAAATCAAAAACGCTAGTTTCGGATTAGTTTTGTTTAGATTAGTCATTGTTTCATGCCAGGATGCGACTGCTATGGTGTTGCAGGATACATCTTCCCCCACCCAGTGAGTGCCTACTCAGGAGTTCCTGCTTTGTGGACAGACCCAGGTTGTTGCCATAGAACTAATGTTGCCATGACAATGTCTTTCTATACAGGATCTGACCTCCATGACCCTGTTAAGATTAATTGTGTACAGATGGGAAGGTCCACCCCTATCACTCATGCACTGAGTCATTACCGCCTGCACATTTTATTGGATCGAGGTGTGGATCTCCCAAAATAAGATAAATGGCAAGGGTTTTCTATAAGCAATTAGTGATACAGTTGTATATCCCATTTGTATTGTATTACCTTTATCCTTATTTTATGTTGCACATTTAAGTCGGGGTCAATGCTGCGAGGGAAGAAACTATGTGATTGCCAGATTCGCTACCTTGTTGAATACAGCCAATGGATGGAAGCTGTTCTTTGATATCATTCTTAAGATATAATTTCTTAAGAGGAGCCAGACGAGAGGTGGATATCATGTGGTGCCAGTTACTGCTGTTAACAATCTCAAATGCTTACTTAGATAGCCCTTTTCCCTAAATTAATTTGTTATTCCTGATTATCCATGCTGTGTTTTCTATTATTGTCAACAATATACATTTGTTGAAGTCTATGTCCAATTAGATACTGTACTACATGTGTATACAGTTCAGTCCATTTTCCATTGTTAATTAAAAAAAATCTAAGATATTCGGAAATTAAATTAAATGCAAATAAGCTTTTTATGTAGACTTCCCCCTGTAGATAATTTGTCTCAGGTCTGCAGGTCTCCACAGATCTGATTGCACTATTGACTAACGTCTGTTGTATGAGAATATGTGTTTACCAATTTACACAATGGTTCATACCGATCTGACCCACAAATTATAACCTACATGGCCTGTGTGGTGTACAGGGAACATTAATAGCACAGCACTGCGCCACACACGCACACACACACGCACACACGCACACATACGTGCACACACACACACACACACACAAACATATATATTGTGGTTTCCTGACAGAAAGATGTGACCTGGTTGGTCTGTAAGCAGGATGTGGCAAATGCACAGTGGCCTAGATAACCTGAGGGTATTTATCTTTAACTGTCTTTACCCATGGTTTTCATTTGTGTGCAGTATGCAGCCTACGTCTTTGGGGGTGGATTAGTTTTCTTTGTATAACAACAGTACAGTAGGTATCTTGTCGCTAACGTTGGCTGTATTCTATGCCTTTGTATGTATTTTTTGGTAAAAATTCCATGACATGTTATTCTTCTAGGGAGATTTCCATTGCTCTGGTTGCTGTGCTGTATGTTTTCTTAATTGTTGTAGCTGGGGTTGAGTAGAGGAGAAAGAGAGCTCCCTTTCTTATTAAATAGAGAGGCAGTGGTGGGGAAAGCTTGCCACCTATTGGTGAAAGTGGCACATAACATTTTCTCTTTTCACACAAATATATTTCTGTTTCTTCCTGTTGTTTTTCATCTTAGTTCTTTATGTTCTGTATGACTGCATAAATAATCTAAGATTGCAAATTTAGTATATGTAATATAAATGTCAATGTCCTCTTTCTGTTTCAGATATGTATACATCTGTCAGGCCTGAGGCTGCAAAAGGTGTCCATTTCCGTGGTGCTGAGTGGTTCCTGAGGCCTGGGGCTCCATGGAGGGTCGTGCCGTCCCTTGACTGAGTGGGCTGCCTCACTGGACCAGCAGCCATGTCCGCCTGCAGCGCCTTCACAGAGCACGTGTGGAAACCGGGCGAGTGCAAGAACTGCTTCAAATCCAAGAGCCTGCACCACCTGGCCCAGAGCAGTGTGGGAAATCCGTCGGCCGAGAAGAGGCCTCTGCCCCAACAACACCAACAAAACCAACAACACCAACAAAACCAACAACAACAACAACAACAACAACAACAACAACAACAGCAACAGCAGCAGCAGAATCAATCACCTGCGGGAGCCAAACCCAGCTCCAACCTCGCCGACAGCACACCAGCGGCTTGCAGTGTGTCGGCCCGCTCCGCACACCTCCGTCCACCGGTGGCTAAGAAGCCAACCATCGCTGTGAAGCCTACCATGATGCCTCCGTGCTCCTCAGCCGGTCTGGATTCAGAGGGGAACCTCCAACGACCACCTGACGCGGGGGAACAGGGAAAAACATCCGCCTTTACAGTCTGGAACCGCAACGGGCTAAACCACATGCGACCTGTCGGGTCTAACAACAATGCAGGGGAGGATGGTGTCGAGGAAATAGAGGGATATGGACAACTCAGCCCACCGCAAGCCCCAGTTAGTAATAACAACAACAGTGGACTGACGGATGTACTGAAAGGGTTAGCGGGGCTATGTCCAGGCCCTAGCCTCAGCCACCTTTCTGGCTCCAGGGACCTGTTTTTAGGGCGTATTAACACCTCGTATCGGCGATCCCTTGAACGAGGCGTTCTGGCCTCCAGCTGTTTAGCTATTGGCAGCGGCAGTGGAGGAACTTGCCAGAAGCGAGTTTCCCTGAGCGACAGCGCCGCGGTCATCAGCGCTGAGGGCGGTCGATTCTGCTACCCTGATTTTTCAGAATATGACGAGGATTATGATGATGAGGAGGAGGAGGAGGAGGATGAAGAAGATGAGGATAGTGAAGAGGAGGAGGATGCTGATGATGAAGAACGTGAGAGTTGGGATGAAAGTGATGAAGAGTTACTTGCCATGGAAATCCGTATGCGGGGCCAGCCACGGTTTGCTAATTTCCGCGCTGCCACGTTGTCGCCGGTGCCGTTTGCTGCGGGGAAAAAGTGGAATACCGTGCCTCTCCGCAACCGCTCACTGCAGAGAATTTGCGCTGTGGATTATGATGACAGCTATGATGAGATTCTGAATGGATACCCTTCCATGGACTCAAATGGAGCTCTGCTCCCTTACCGACCCATTGACATGCAAGGCAGCGGCTTCCTCTCCAATTCAGAATCAACTACATCCCCAGGATCCTCCTCATCACTGCCAGAGGACACTCATACAACCTCCAGCAGTGCGAGCAGTGCCCCCTGTGCTCTTAGGAATGGCCTACACTCACCCTTGTCTGTTATTAAGGCTCCCCTACTATGTACCTCGGCTTCCAAGAACGATTCTGTTCACAGAGCACTGAGTCCCCCTAAGGTGACCGAAACCCACAAGGCTGTCCTAGCCATCCGATTAGAGGAACAGGATGGTCGACAGGGAGCGCCAATGCCCAAAGCCCTTCCTGGACAACCAGTCACCATCAGCTTCAGTCCCACAGAGGAGCAAGCTAAACCATATCGTGTGGTCAATCTAGAGAAGTCCCTAATCTGCAAACCTTACACTGTAGTGGATGTATCGGCATCTATGGCACACAAAGAGGAGCAGATGCAAGATACTGCCCCTAAACCCAAAACCCCTTCGAAGGCTTCAAGCCCTTCTGTGTTCCATAGTACTCCTATAGGACATCCTCTATCCCCAGCGTCCCCCACCTGCACAACGTCTTCCACTTCCCACACGTCAGCTACATCTGCAGCGTTGTCAGGATATTCTCGGAAGAAAACCGGAAGCATCCGCTACCAAGAGGTGTGGACATCAAGCACTAGCCCTCGCCAGAAGATCCCCAGAGTAGATCTCGGGGTTAGTAGTCCTCCTGGGCCCACCATTCCTCCTCGACACTGTAGTCACAAGTCTGCTCCCACCTCCCCCACTTCCGGGCTGTCTTTCTCCCGGACTGTACCTGTGAAGTCCCCTAACTTGTCAGAAATTAAGTTTAACAGCTTTAACAATGCCGGCATGCCTCCTTTTCCCATTATTATTCGTGATGAGCCCGCCTATGCCCGCAGCTCTAAGAATGCTGTCAAGGTACCTATTGTCATCAACCCTTGCGCTTATGATAATTTAGCTGTGTACAAGAGCTTTCTGGGACTCGGTGGTGAGCTGCCACAGCCAAACGTGACTGGGAGTAGAGTGACCAGCCATACATATGAAGAAATTGGCTCATCGGAGAGTGTCCTTTGTTCTTCAACAGAGAGAATTGTCTCTGGTAAAGGAACATTAGACAGAATTTCTTTTGAAGAGGCAAAAGCACCTGAAACAGACAAAACATCTGCAAATCTCCAATGTAGAACCACTGTAGACTCAGGCACCTTGACGAGCACCGCGGGTGGTGCCGTCTCTCCCACTGCACCAACAAATGCTCCGACTGCTCTAACTGCAAACCTTCCCAGAAGAATCCTAACAGTCTCCAGCAAGAAAAGTGGGGATAGTGCTTCATGTAAAGAGGGTAACACAGACTTATCGTCCTCTATTGCGACAGGCTCAACCTTTCGAGAAGAGGCCAGTGCAGTGCTTTCCCAGATTGTGGCCTCCATCCAACCTCCTCAGTCACCCCCTGAATCCCCCTCGACGGAGTCCAAAGAGGAGCTGTATGCCATCCCACCAGACGCCATCAGGGAGACCCTCAACCGGCCAAAGTCTCTCTTCTCCAGTACAGATGGCTGTCTTCCCAAACCAAAGAAAGACACGCCCTTAAAGCTGTTGCCCAAATCTCAGAGTGCCTCCGCTGCCATCCCGCTCCCCAGCCCCAAGTCGGAGTCCAGCGCCCCCTTCCCCCCTCCCAGGTCCACGTCGTCACCGTACCACGCGTCCAACATCCTCCAGAGACACTTTGGCAACTGGACCAAGTCGTCCGCCGCCAGCTCTCCCACACGGCCCAGTGATGGCGAAGCCAGTCCCGGGGGAGCGGAGAGTCGACGTACGGGGCCAGAGAGCACCAAGCCCAAACGATGGATCTCCTTCAAAAGCTTCTTCCGCCGGCGGAAGGATGACGATGAGCAGAAGGAGAAGATGGAGCGAGAGAAAGGCAAGCTGGTGGGGTTGGATGGGACGGTAATCCACATGCTTCCGCCACCGCCCCTCCAGCGACAACATTGGTTTACTGAGGCCAAGCCTGAGGATCCCAACCAGAAGCCAACTATTATCTTCACCTACAAGCCAGATGGCACCGGCACCCCTGGTGATTGTGAGGGAGAGCTGCGTATAGAGGAGTGCAGGGAAACTGCTCTGCTGACGCCAGACGAAAGCAAAGAGCCCGGGGTGCTTAGCACGGGGCAAACAGCATCCCCACACACCACTGGAGTTGACCTCGTCAGCAATGCCATCAGGTAATAAACCAAGCGTTAATATACAGTAGTTTAGAGTTACATTGCTACCCCGCCTTCATGCTACACAGAACACACACACACGATAACACATACACATACAAGCTGATCAATGTTTCCGTATTCTACAGCAAACTTATTATGAATATTGTTAGTGTATCGTATTGTGTATGTGTTTCTGTGCAGTATGTTTGTTTTCTTAGATTGGATTTTCTGTGTTAGTCGTTATGAGTGATGTCCATTTTACCATATCAATTTATTATACAGTGTTATTTGTCACGCCAAGAGGGAAATTAGGTTAGTTAATCATCTGGGACATGTATGCAGAAAAAGAGAAAGCCTTCATACTTTTGACAGATCTCAAGATTGATTCCTGTCTGAAAGCATACAATACACTATATATTTTATAGTCAAATCTAAATGTTATTTGTCAAATTCACACAATGCAGCTGGTAGCAATGCTTCACGTTAAGGTAATACATAGTCTTCAAACTTCAAACTGATTAAAGAGCATGAAATTCACTTCGTGAATATGGTCTGTCCATGGTCCATTGGGAAGTGTTAAGAGTTGTTTCCTCGAAGACCTCTTATTTATTTTGAAACTATTGGACAGGGTTTACCCAATCATCGTTGCTACAACTGTTTTCATTGCCTCATCTAGCTCTACCACCATTTTGAAACAAGCTTGACTTCAACATCATCTCACTAATCCATGCTGATTGGACCGCCAGCAGGGTGGCTGTGAAAACACTCATGCGAACATAGTTTACAGACTATAATCTCAATTAGAGAAATTGAGCTGAGAGCAATAGTCGGTCATAGCAGGCTATGAAAGAACTGTGTGAACAGTGTCTAAACGTGCCTCCAGTGGGTATGCTATCAACGGTTTGTAGAGGAGTGTTAACCGTGGCATTGTGTCTTTTTTATATAGCTTCTATCAAAGATTGGGTAGCTGAATATTATAAAGCCCACAAGAAACTGTTCTGTTTTAACTTCAAATCTAGTCAACTTTATGAAACATGACTCTCACTTTGGTATCTTCCATGGAAATACATAGTACGGTAATATAATAAATAATGTTATACATACAGTATATGTCTGCTGCCAGTACCGCTGTGCACATCTGATGAGACACTTAGCTAGCAGCGATCATGTTCCCATCACCCACATGTTAGGCTCTCACTTCCCTGCTAGTGCTCTCGTCAATTGATGCTGCTTGACCTTTGCAGGGGGCTGTGCCAAAGCAGCTGTCCTTTCAGACCGATCCCTCATAACGCATTTCAGACATGTTTGATCAGATCAGTACAATCTAGTCGCTTAGACAGCGCGCACGGCTGGAGCCTCTGCAAAGGGCTGCACACGCTCCCTAATGGAATGGAAACCTTGCTACTAGGGAGAGAGATCGGTTGCCAGTGGGTCAGCCCACTTGGGTTGTGTCATGCTCTCCTTTGTCCATGTCTGATTGGATTTCATCCAGAGGCAATAGGGAATGGAAAGCTATATTGTACTGGGGGCTCTGTGCCTAGCTCTGCTTTGCACTGAACAGTGTTTACTTTTGATTAAACATGCACAGCTTGTCATCCAAGTTCAGTGGCTGTTCATCCGTTTTCAGTTTGTCACGGTATAACGGATCTCTGTTCCACCTCATTTTATTTGAGATTATTGCGCTGTACCATCTGGTGCAATACTGGCCCTAAAACACTGTACATTCAGACCATGTTTGTTTACTCTCAGGTAATGTATGTTGCATGTAGCCCAGTAACCTTCATGTGTCCTTCGCCCAAGAACTGTGCTGTCGCTCCTGTGTGCATCTTGTATGATTTGTTTTGAGGATTTAGTGTGCGAGTAATGAATGTTCCTGTACATTTTTTTATTTTCTTTTGTCATTCAAAACCCTGCCTTTCTTCAGGATAATTGGTCAAATTATGAATTAATGGGGTAATCCAAATTAATACCACAGGGATTATAAATACATGCATGCTTTGACTGAGGATAACCGTATTTTGCTAACATTTAATCAATACAAAAATTTGGATAATTTTGCTCAATGCGTGAGATTATGTACTTTACCCAGAATCCAATTTTAGAAACGTTAATGACATTTCTCACCGAGGACTACCTCCTCAGACTGTGCTTAAGTTTGCAGCTTGCAAGTATGTTCGCTGCGAACTCAAAGCCAAAGGCATAACAATAATAATGTTGTGTGATTGTGTTGTTTAAATAACTGGACTAATTGTGTTAAACCATGCCCCAGCCATATTTCACCTCTCCGTGTAATTGAATATTAAATCATCTGACTCATCTTGACTGACCTGAATAATCACGTGGAAAAAATAATTTCCTATGTGAGCAACATTGCCTCTATTGAGCATGCTCTATGTTTTGAATACTAATCTACATCTACTCAAATGCAAAGGGCTAGATATAGTACTGTGCGGGGGGGGCATGTTGTTTTCTGAATGATAGGGTCTTGGAACATAACCTGACATGCCAGATATATTCTGGATGGATGTTGTTAGACACATCCATCTGGGGAGCCTTCCATTGAAACAGTTTTTAAATGGCAGGCGTTTTCACAAATATACTTGGCAGGTGTTTGGACGAACCTGTGAACCAGCTGTTGTTAAATCCTCCCTTGCAGAAGAAACGTCTGGAGAAGAGTGAAAACATAGGCCTATTTTATCAAGAAAAGCCTTTCGTGTTTTTCTTTTCTCTTCTAATGAATTCTATTAAAACTGCTGTATTGCAGCTTCTACGTTAAATTCTGTAGGGCCTGCCATTGATGTTTTCAAATTGTTTTCATGTCGCCTTCGTCACACCGACCTAAATTATGCCATAACATGTCTCGATTGTATATTTATTATTTATCTACAACCAGGAGCTAATACTTGTGCTGAGATTGCATGCCCATAGCTAAAAATAAACCGGTGGTGGAAACTCTGTAGCCCTGCCGTAACAGTCAATGACCAAAGTCTTCATCCTACGACGCCAAAGGCTTTGGAACACTTGAAAAATTGACGAGAAAGGCCAGTGACCAAGCTGCAATTTTTGATGAGTTGGGAATGAGAACGTGTTGTTTATTTACAAACGGTGAACAGCACAAACGATATTGTTATCATTTAGATAGTCTATCTATGTAGGATACACTCCAAACTACGCTTTTCTTCAGCGGGCGGAATAGCTAAAAGAAATTGATCTGATGATCTAAGAGGCCTCGAAGTCTGTTACACTGTAAAGAGATTTGAAATGTACAATGGAGCCAAACCATGTAGTGCCTTATAAACAAGCAGCAGCATCTTAAAATAAATTCTATATTTGACTGGTAACCAACAAAGAAAGGCCAATATCGGGCGAAATATGGTCCCTCTTCTTGGTACCAGTCAACAGCCTAGCAGCTGCATTCTGGACGAGTTGCAGACGCACTAAGGATGACTGGCATATTCCAGTATATAGTATTATCTTAATATCGCTGACTCCACTTTTAATACTCCTTCCTACACTTCATTCTATTTATTTCTATGTATTTCTTATTTCTTTACTTGTCTTCATCTGCTTTTCTAACAGTCCACCCTGGCATTATGTCTTCTGTGTTTCTCCCCTCTCCCTTCTCCAACCATATTTTGTCAATGTTCTGCATCCATATACAGTGCTTTATCTTGTGTCTGTTATTGAGCAGAGCACATTTCACTCTTCCACTGTCAAGAGACTGTCCTCATTCTGTCTCTTAACTGGCTGGTCTGGTCTGCTCCAGTACGCACTTTGTTTCTCTTCTACAAGATGTGTTCTGTTCCCTCAATTTATATCAGCTCTCTCTGCGATGTCTGTGGCGTAGTTTAATTATTAAGTAAAGCAATGCTGAGTATTATATTACCAGTAATCCGTACTGACTTCTAGAAAGTGTTAAAATATTTTGATTCAAGACCTCTACTGAATTGTAAAGTTCTTATACTGTAAATGTAGTTTACTTCTGATCTGATCTTCTTATTATGACAGCATAGTAAATGACAAAGCAGTAGCCTATGCCTTACCGGTTTTATATGTTTATGATATTGGCTGCTGTTGACAGTTGTTGTAAATCAGTAACAGTACAATAGCACCATGCTGTAATAGAAGTTCTGAAGAGCAAAATGTGGTTATTACAAATTAAACATTTACAGAGTTCCAGTGTAACAGAATTGTTACAGTATACAGTATTTCATTTAATTTTAGTTGATTTATTATTTCCTTGTGACGTGACATAGGCTAAGATCTAATTACCCAACAACCCCACACCCCCTCCACTCCCCATGTTGTGTTCAATGTCATTATCTCCACCTCAGACAAGTCTGTTTTTTGATATAATGTGAAAGGGAATATGCATACTGTGTTGACTCCTCAGCAGGTTAGTGCCTGAGCAAAAATGATGAAGACAGGGGTTTGGGTTTTGTTCAACAAATCTGTCAGCTGTTCCCAGAGTGGTTCTAATCAAAGGCTTTGTGAAAAATTACTTGTTCTGATATAGTCCACTGTATTATGTATGGCAGAATAATGATTCATAGTTAGCACTGCTATAGATTGCTAAACATTTATTAAAAACTATCAATATATTTAAAAACACAAACTATATTATAATAACCAAATATGTTATATTTTATGTAGTCGGTTTGTAGTGGAAATTATATGTTTTATATATCACATCCCAGCCTAGTTCGGTCAGTGTAAACATCCTGTTCCAGTCATAATGGATCATGCAGGTTGATTAGCAGTGCAAGGGTTAATTCCTGCTTTGACTGTTTCCCCCCTCTGCTTATAACGCTGATATTGGCTAACAGTGGGCGTGTTTCTCAGCAAGCACACATCACCTTAGACAGGTGAGAACACTCGCACAGAGGCGCTTGCAAGAAAAGAATCATCTCTACACATACCTCCGGCTGAACTTTCTTGCCTTGTCGAGAATGTGAAAGTACCTGTAGCTTGTACTCAAGTATTTAAGACATGGGTAGCTGCATGAGCCAGTACAGTGGGTAAGCTTGAATTTAAAGCCTCTCCTTTAACCTGTCCTAGTTAAAAAAACGACTCTGACCATCCGAGCCTTGCTGAGGTGATGTTGACTTAATAGGGAGGAGAGATTGTCGAGATTGTACGATACCTATTTACTTGATCTGAGAAATGGTGAAATGCAGTGTGTGGAGCAGCTTCAAAGAGTCTGAACAAGTTAGGTCCTGACATTGAGACATGTAGCAGCCGTAAAGGTATTTGTTTCAAGGGCTTCTCAAGGTGCGTAGCCATACGCACTACATTTTTAAGATATACCTTGCAAGACATTGCAGTTTCCTTTCATTCAATGCACTGCATTGAAGGCTCATTCATACAAATGCAAATTTTTGGTTGTTTGGTCATTCTGTTTTTCTGTTAATACTAACTTTCCACAACTGTCAGGATGGTAGTATTGTGTGCAGTAAGTGGCCATTTGTTGATTATTGACTAGGCAGTTTATTGCCCAAAAGGAAATATAAACATGGATGATTGATATGTTTGTGTGGCTTGTAGAGGCTTATAGCAGTATGCTTCTTGTAGTAGAATTCTCTGTTAAACTATCCATACAGTAAATATTGCTAATCATATGAAATATATGTATTTAGCATTGTGAGTTTACAGGAAGTCCAGCTGCAAGTTTACACAAATCACTTTATTATACAAATTACTTCATTAATAAAGACTATAATAACCTACTAATAACCCGGCACACATGGCACGAATAAAGAAAATGAAGGGGTAGAAATCACCATAAGGCTATATGTTGCAATCCAGTTGTCATGCAAATGCAGAAACATTTTATAGGGTACGGCTCTTAGATGAAAGAGTTTTATTAATAATTGGCTCATGTATTTATTATATCTGTGGTGGGTTTTTGTACTTGACTTGTCTTGCAATGCTGGTGACAAGGTTTAGCTTTTGTTAGATGTATTACGTTATTCTGGATAGTGGAGTGTAATTAATCCCCAAAAGAAAGCTGTGTGACAGGTCTCAAATGACCTCTTAAAGACCGTTCAGTAGTTAGTCTTTATTATGGGGGGTCTTTGCCACAGAATTCACTCTGTATTGAAACAGTGAGTGACTAATATTCTGAAGTACAGTTTTGTACACGCAGCATTTGACATGACACAACTTTAATTACTCAAGTTCCACAGCTACCTATTTTATTCTCCCTCTCAGAGAAGTCAACAAAAATTGTAGCTGGCATTTTTGTGATATGATCTCAGCTTTGCCTTATTTGACCTTCCTAGGGGCAGTCTATGTCTAGTTAGATTCAAGACACGTCAGGCTTCAAAAGATCCCTACCTCAGGCCATACTGACTCAAATTCACCCCTTGATGTGAGGGAAGCAGTGGTGTTGTGTGGAGACATTGAAGGAAACAAACAATTTGATTTGATAGTTTGATAGTACCACATTCACATACTATCACTATCACATAGAGAGGGTTGCTCAGGTAAAAACACAACACCAAAGCAGCTTATTGTAGTTATTGTTCAAAATAAAACATTTGAGAGCATTTAATCAGAGGATTTTGACAGTGCTACATGTTAAACATGAACTACATGGGGAACAAAATATTTAAAGTTATAGTCAACTATTGTAAGCTAATTATCTTACAATTAAAAGCTAATTAGTTTTTGTCATATTCACCAAATATCTCGTCGCATTACGCTAGTGTGACTTTCTATGTTGCATCTGAATGACGAAGCTAATTTCTCCTCCTCCCTGTGTGGTCGCGTGTAGCCAGGTGCCAGGCAGCGCCAGCGATGCCAGGGAGCGAGAGATGCCTGGTGCTGCTGTCGCCGCCATCGCCGCCTCTCTCTCCATGCCTGCCAACCCCAACCTGCCCTCCCCCGCCGTCCCCCGTCGAGGCCCCCGGGGAGGCAGGGAGACGGGGGCATGCGCCGTGGGCCTGGCCGTCACCCCGGCCTCGCCCAGCGAGGGCAGCGTCAGCCTCTGGGACCCGGAGGAGGACGGAACGCACTCCCAGCACTCCCAGCACTCCTACTCGCCTGCTTCCAGTTCCTGTAGCGCCACCTACAGCAACCTGGGTAGGACTACCTTTTATTTGCAGTTATAAATTACGTTTATTAATGTAGCCGTTTAAAAGTCTGTCTTGAAGGGCTGCACAGGTCCACATTTGACATGAAACAAACAACACCCCCTTAACAACGCTCCTCCGCCCGGGGCAACTAACTTCCATTAAAAAAAAAACACATGGATAAAAAAAAGTGTGAGAAAGTTGGGAAAGGACCACAGAATCCATAGAATCCACCCTTCCAAGACGGTTAGGGTGTAATAGGTGCTGAGAGGGAAACAACAATTTTCATGTATCCATATATTGAATTATATGTATCACTGTGTCCAGGCAAAACTAAAATGAATACATTGTATGAATTAAGTTGTGTAATGGTCAGTTAAATGTAATATTTATAGATGCCACGTGATGATGTAACCTGTGAAGTCCCGTGAGATTAAAATGTCTTCTTCAATGGAGTGTTACAAAGTTTAAACGTGTATAAAATGGAGCATATTATAAAACGTAGCAACATATACTTAAAGGTATAGTGACCAATTGCAAGCTAAATGTAAGCTAATACACTTTTTATCAAATTCTACAAATATCTCCTCACATTTCGCTATCTTACCGTTCTTTGTGCGTGTTGAAAAAAGAAGGCAATACTCATACATATCCCTGGCTCTGTAAATAGTAACATGAACAAAGTGGCAAACCCCGTCCTTATCAACAAAGCCGTAGCACTACTCTCTGCTTCACACTGCATTTCAGTGTGTGAGGACCAGGGAACGATACTGTTTTGATTTGAACTCGAAGTTAGCAAGAATGACTGACCATACATTACTCATTATTGCCAAGGCTCATGCCCTGCATTGGTAATAAAGGAATGCTGTTGGTTGTTGATAGTGTGGTATTGGCCTTATTTTCAAGGAATTGATCATCAAAACGACTAGAGATTAATTCAGGACTAAAAGCTGTCAGACCGACTGGCTGTAACTATTTGCAGTGCTCCTAAAGTGTATCTCTCTAGGATCTCTCATAGGTGACTTTGATTTACAGACAATTGGAGTCCAATGAAGTTCATCAGATGGCTATAATCTGTAGTCAATTTTGGGTGTACTTCAATAATGAATGACCGCTGTTTGGATTTATTACATGTAGGCATCAGGTGGTTTGAAAGGTCAGTAGCACAGAAAGTGCATTGAAGAGTACACAGATGTCCATTATAACCTGAAACCTCACTTTGGCTTTCCATCTAATATTGCTATTAAGAGCTCTCAAGTCATTGAAAGACTATTGCATCGATTGTGCTTCTGTGTGCAGGCTTCACTTGATTTGTCAAAGGTGAATATGTGTCTCAGGGTACAGCACACCCCCTTGAGAAAGTGTGATTTATTCCCTGTCAAAACTGTCTGGACTGCAAAATCTCAATTCTTTTCAACCACAGCCGGCAGCTGTGAATGGCAACATCTTTTTTTTCTGATATTGGCTGGTCATGCCTGGCCTAGCAGAGATTCACAATCAGCTTCAAGGGTGATGGACCAACTGCTTGTATCGTGCTTACCGTTGATATTTGTGAAGTTGCCCCTTGGGTCTATTGGCGTGTGATCAAATCCCATCGGGGCCACACAGAATTGGATTTTGAAGCCCAATTGAAGTCACAATGGATCACTAACTCTTCAACGTTACCAAGAGATCTGGTACTATTAATATCCCTTTAGTTTCTCTCTCTCTCTCTCTCTCTCTCTCTCTCTCTCTCTCTCTCTCTCTCTCTCTCTCTCTCTCTCTAGTCTTATTTGCATATCACTATATACTATATACAAGGTTATGCAATAGAATATTTGTGTAAATCTTGTTGGAAAAGAGTGGTGTCTTCTCACTCCAGTTCCAGCGTGTTTGTTTGTGGAGTATAAGTAGGACGAAACAATGTGTCCAAGTTTAACAAAATCAGCTTTCATATAATAATGGTAGATCAAAATTACAATCCATAGCGCTATGGCCCGCTTCTTTTCTTGACCGATAATATATCAGCAGTTCACGAAGTCTGGCTCCTGCCTCTCCCTCGGCCCACTGATAATATTCTAGACAGTTTTGCCAATCTGATCTTGATTGAGTGTCATTGGACCTCTCTCCCAATCCTTGAAGCCCACGCCGTTTCTCTCCTCCCGCTGGGCGTCTTTGCTGGGGGAGATATCTGTGAACACACCCTTCACGCCCCCACATTATGCCTGACTTTTGTTTACTGGTCTAGCTGTTTCTATCTCCCTTTCCCTGCTCCCTGCTGACTCAGCATTTTGTTACACATAAGACAGTCTAGTTCCTACAATAGTGTGACACACAAATAAGCTCCTGTGAGCATATCTAAACTGTTAAACATAATATTTTAGTCCCTGGGTGCTGATGACCTCTCATGCCTGCCTGGTAACTAAAGTGTTGTCAGGCAGAGCCGACGACACCGAGACCAGACGTGCCACACATTTGGCCCTGAGAGATAGCCGGCTTCACTAGTTGCTCCTGTCCTGCTCAAACTCTCAGTACTTGGTGTTCTGTTCCTGTCTGTTTACTTTTAAGCAATAACAAAGCACACTCTCAAACACAGCCCTTTTAGGATCTAACATATAGCTAAAATAGAATATCTAAAATGTTAAGCACAATTTTCTACAATCTGAAAAGTAGTTATGTCTTAAAAGATCTCAAATTTGTTTTGGCTGCTAAAGGGAAACTGAAGGTAACAAGGTAACAAGGTATACATTTAACAGGCCACAGACATTGATATACTGTAGCTGTTCCTATTAATACTAACGATTATACACAAAATAGAAGTTTAGACACACACAGAGAAAATGTCTGTCTCAATCAACAGATAGAAATTTCTTCCCACTTTTTTACAGTAATATGCCCATAGCTGCTCCAGCCATACTGTAGCCTATATATATTGTTCTGTTATTTAAATCCATCTCTCTCTCTCTCTCTCTCTCTCTCTCTCTCTCTCTCTCTCTCTCTCTCTCTCTCTCTCTCTCTCTCTCTGTGTGTGTGTGTGTCTTACATGTCATTAAACCCAAACCAACAGTCACAGTATTGTCAGCGCTGGGCACAATGTTGTTGTGGAGAAGGGTTCCTTTAATAAACCCTCTCACGTGTGATGGCATGCGGTCACAGCCTGCCTGTCTCAGTGCAGAGCAGACACAATATACCTGGTGGTGTGGAGAGAGACATCAAACATGGCATTCATATGAAAGACGAATGATCTCATCATAAATGACATTGGGACGTATCCTGTGTACAGTCACCGGAAGGTTGTGATGTGCGTGTGCGTGCGAATGCACATTGTGTCAAATACGGGACGCTCTCCATATTATGCTCAGTGGGTTTTCCTTCAGGACAAGGGGAACACACACTAAATGGAAAACACTCTGATGGGGAGAGGAGACATCCACATCTCCACAACACTGGCCTTGTCTTTGTTGTTGGGCATATTTACCTCTGTTCACCATTCCAAGAAGCAGGTACGGTCTCTACAGATTCTCAAGAGCAGTAGGCAGAGATTGAACCAATGACCATCTGGCTGGGAGTCCAATACCTGTTTAGGGTGCAGGGTTTTATTTACTAGCAAATCATTTACCACTGCCTGCTGCCTTGTTAACCTTTAAACAATGTGTTATCTCTATCTTGAAACATGGCTAGCTGTACGTCGTTTAGCATTCATAGAGCAGTGATGTTTCCTCTATAGTGTCATAGAGCGGTAATGTTTCCTCTATAGTTTAATAGAGCAGTGGTGTTTCCTCTATAGTTTAATAGAGCAGTGGTGTTTCCTCTATAGTTTAATAGAGCAGTGATGTTTCCTCTATAGTTTCATAGAGCAGTGATGTTTCCTGTATAGTTTCATAGAGCAGTGATGTTTCCTGTATAGTTTAATAGAGCAGTGATGTTTCCTCTATAGTTTCATAGAGCAGTGATGTTTCCTGTATAGTTTAATAGAGCAGTGATGTTTCCTCTATAGTTTAATAGAGCAGTAATGTTTCCTGTATAGTTTAATAGAGCAGTGATGTTTCCTCTATAGTTTCATAGTGCAGTGATGTTTCCTGTATAGTTTCATAGAGCAGTAATGTTTCCTCTATAGTTTAATAGAGCAGTGATGTTTCCTCTATAGTTTCATAGAGCAGTGGTGTTTCCTCTATAGTGTCATAGAGCAGTGATATTTCCTGTATAGTTTCATAGAGCAGTAATGTTTCCTCTATAGTTTAATAGAGCAGTGATGTTTCCTCTATAGTTTCATAGAGCAGTGGTGTTTCCTGTATAGTTTCATAGATCAGTGGTGTTTCCTCTATAGTTTAATAGAGCAGTGATGTTTCCTCTATAGTGTCATAGAGCAGTGATGTTTCCTCTATAGTTTAATAGAGCAGTGGTGTTTCCTCTATAGTTT
>JAODUK010062391.1:0-10000 GCA_027564635.1 Typhlichthys eigenmanni
GAGAGAGAGAGAAAGAGAGAGAGAGAGAGAGAGAGAGAGAGAGAGAGAGAGAGAGAGAGAGAGAGAGAGAGAGAGAGTGTGTGCACAGATGAGCGATGAACAGACACTGCTTGTCCTCAAGTCAAAGAGTTCTGGTGGCTAAAACCCCAAAACACATGCACACGCACACACACACACACATGCACACACATGGTACAGAATTGAGGTAGATGGTCAGATGACAAGGTTGTACTGTAATGGGAGGGGGGGTTGAAGCCTTATGCTGATACCTTTATCCCTACTGTGGTTTTCATATTTATGTTACTTAGCAGTGTTTGCGGGTCACAGCACTATTGGGCTTTCAGAATCAATACAGCCACAACAATGTATGTAAAAATACGATAAGATGTTTACTTAAAATAATAGACAATAAAGGTTACGATTTGACCATTTACCTCTGTCAGATCAAATTTATAAATAATAATGCTATCCGTTTTTTGTTATAAAATGTAAAAAAGGGAAAAATCTATATCAACAACAAATCTGAATGAAACAATATTACAGTAAGAAATTGAAAACATTTGTCATGTTTAAAAACATCAACCCCATTGAACCGACACAGTATCAATATCGTCTACACAACACATCAGCAGTCGTAGTGTTGATGCTAGTTGTAGCAGTCCCCTTTCTCCTCATGAATACACAAACAGTAGTAAGCTAGCCGTATGGCAAAGTGTGGTTAAGAACACCAAACCTCAATATCATGTTGTTGTTTTATTTGCAGTTCTCCTGATTATATTCAAAACATTTTAATTGTTGCGATAGACACAAACGCACATCAGAAGCCGTCAACGGTTAAAATACAACAAGACTGCCCTTTCTCTCAAACAAGATCTCCAAGACACTCATATGTGTCTGTTACATATTAACACGCTAATGAGTTAGAACTTAAATTATGTCAATTTGTAAAGGTTATTTAAAAAGCAAATGTTCAAGCGTCAACGTAAAACTGTAAATTAAATTGTGTGTGTGTGTGTGTGGTGGATGGACAGACAGCTACGGGGGCTGCGTGATGGTGAGGGGGAAGAAGGAAAGGGAGAAGGGCACAGCGATGGAGCGATGGAGGGGAGGACTATAGTGCAGCAGGAACTTCCCATGCTGGCCTGCCAGCGTGGCTATACGTAATGAGGGCGAGCACACGCACCCACACACACACGCACACACGCACACACACACACACACACACACACGCATATACACGCACACGCGCACACACACACACACACAGAGGGCTGAGCCCGGGTCCACGGCTGATTAGCAGCACACAAAGGCCCCAAACAGAAGTAGCAGAAGACGGACAATGGGAGCAGGGCCTCAAGGCGTGGTTTACTTCTGCCCCGAGGGAGGGCGAGAGAGAGAGAGAGAGAGGGAGAGGGAGGGAGGGAGAGAGAGAGAGAGGGAGAGAGAGAGGGAGAGAGACCCACTGAGCGCGCTGGACAGGCAGAACTGAAGCGAAAGGGGGATAAGTTGGTGTGTTTGGGCAGGGGAAGAAGTGGGGTGCATTTGTTTTGTGTGTCCCCTCCCCCCTCCTGATACAGAGTTACAGACGGGCAGAGGATGCATGGTGTGAGGACACCTGCCCTTTGGGAAAGGCACCGTGATACTCCCTGGATATATGGGTTGGATTTAAACATTGTCCTGCTGTGTGTTCAGGAGCCAAATAGTGTCTGACCCTGTATGTATTTGGCCTGAAATGAACAGTCTGAAAAGTTTCACATCTCTGTCACGTTGATATGTCAGACAGTAGCCCGTGTGTGTGTGCGTGTGTGCGTGTGTGTGTGCGTGCGTGTGTGCGTGTGTGTGTGTGTGTGAGAGACACCTTCCTGCTAGCAGAGGCTCTGGCCAGTCAGGGTTATGACTTGAGTATGATTCATACGGTATGTATGTATGTATTACACATTTATTACAAGAATGCCATTTGTGGGGAGCCCCTGGTTATGCTTTACTTGTAGCAGGTTCTGGAAGTAATTTCAAAAGTGTCCGGGTAAGGCATTTTCTACAACACGTGTCTTATAACTATGATTCCACTATGGTGATAGAGTATTAATGAGCTACTGTACATGACTATACATATGGCAGCTGTTCAACATGCACAAATAGATGGGTACAGTTTTAGGGTGGGGATGGCGGATTTAAAAAGAAAAGACAATCGACCACGTGAGAATAGAACAGGAAATGATCCTACTTCCTGTGTGTTTATGTAATTTGCATGATATTTGACTTTAATAGCCATAGTGCACATGTTATTGGCTCTCCTATATTGAGCTGACGCCTCCCCCCATTCTTTAAGATGGTTGCCTTGACTCATAAACGTTCATTATTCTAATCCAATCCATTTCAATCTGCTTTATTCTAATCTAATATCTGTCGGAGACATCTTTGAATAGGATAGAATTAGCCGTTGCAAGACACAATTCCTCCTTGTGTGCATTGGAATATTTATAAAAGATGCAGCGCTGAGACTAAAAGCTGAAGAAAGAGACACAAGAATGAGAGAGAAAAGGTAAAGGGGAAAACAGCCTCTTCTACAGTTTTCCCCAATTACTTAACGCTGTTTAAATATACAAGAGCGTTCTGAGGCGGAGAGGCTCTTGAAATAAGTCACGCTGTAATTATATTTGATAAATCATAACGGGAGCCCATCAGAGGAGAGCTGGCTGTAATAAAATGATAAAACGGACAATTATGTATGGAGTGTGGAAGGGATGGGGGGGTAGCCCTTTAATTTCCTAAACACACTCTGGAGAGGGCCAAAGCCATTTGACAGGATGTTGAGACACATTGCCCCCACCTCGCCCCACCTCAGCTCACACACACACACACACACACACACACTACACTTTGAATTGCACCAGTCTAAAATGGCGAAGACATTAGCAATGCACAGCAACGCTCACGCTAACGGCTGCTTCTTGGCACCTCTCTCCGTATAATTACACATTTTACACCACATGACAAACAAGCAGCGCGCTCGTTAGCATGGTCGTAATGCTCTGTCTAAAAGCTGTAGCTAGCTGCAACAAGCCTTTTACTACCGTATATACTGCAACATCCGTTTAAATTGGTGGGGTGGGATATCACATGGGTTCAAACGTTTTGGGGTTACCTGGAGATTGTGTGTACATTATGTACTGTGTGTGCATTATGTACACACACACGTGTGACGTGTGTGTGTGCATTATGTACACACACACGTGTGACGTGTGTAGGGGTACTGACGCACAGTAGATACATAATCGATACACTATTTCTCACCATGTATTCATATTTCATATGAGGCAGTACATACCACCATGAAGACCATGGAGAGAAGTGATGAAGAAGCAACTCCCACTGACGTCTGATCTGATAGGACAGCGGCGTCATATTTGCTGTAAGCAGGGAAACGCATAAACAGAAGGACGGGCCCGTGACAACATGGTTTACACACCTGTTTCTACCGAGCCTTAATTCGTTTTGCATTTGAGGTGGACTTCATTGAAATGCAAGAGTGCTTTCGGGACTGTAAGACTTTGCTGTTGAAATGTAATTTCAAATACAAAGTAACAAAACCACTTCAGTCAGACTACAAGCAGAATCCCTGTCTAGTACAGTACAGTACAGCACATTTGCACACACACACACAGGCGCACGCAGGCACCCTCTGGGCATCTGTTGGCCAGTAGTGGAGTGTGTATGATTATAGAGTTGTGGTCATAACTCACAGTCACACGGGGCCATGCATGATGGAAGCTGACACCCTGTGAGAATGTCACTTTAGATGCTTCATGTCGCGACCCTTCTCTCCTCTCTCTCTCTCTCTCTCTCTCTCTCTCTCTCTCTCTCTCTCTCTCTCTCTCTCTCTCTTTTCTTCTCTGGTCTCACCCCCTCATCCCTGTAGCCTTGGGGGGTGAAACTGGCTCTGTTACACACAGACCTCTCCTCTCTTTCTCCCTCTCTCTTCTCTTACAGCTCTTCCATTGCAGTCGTTGACAAAAAAGTAAACCCATCAAAATGGATACATCTAGATTTATAATTTGACATGACACAAAAAGTATGGAAATGTGTGTTTGGTAGAATGTTTATTTGTTGTAACAATGCTTCAATGTTGCACCCATGAAAAATATGCCAAATCTTCTCAGACAATGCCATACAGCTTATCCTTACTGTGGACTCTTGTTTGATGTTGTTTGGTGGATTGGATAATTAAAGTCTGAAGAAATAAGACATATTGTCAGTTTTACAATTTTTATAATTTAACAAACAGGAGCGTCAGTCAGCCTGGAACCTCCTCCTCATGCTGGTCACCATGGTAACACTGCTGTGGGATGGCATCCCATTCTCCAACCAGCATGTGTCACAAGTCAGCCAACGTGGTTGTGTTTTTCACAGATAATTGGTGATTATCAAAACAAATGTCCTTTCTTTTTGTGCGTAGTGTACTGTATATAACATGTCTAATTATCTAGAAATTGTTCACAAAACTGCACGCAAACAAGGACACACACACGCACGCACACACTTTTGTTTGCTAACACTCCAACGCCATGTGTGCTTAGCCTTATTGATTGGGTGAGGAGAAAGTCACGGGTATCTGGATTCACTTGGTGGACATGCATGGTACTGACAGATATTTTATTGATGAATAAACATGCTCAAGTGAAAACAATAGTCTCATTTTAATTGTCACTTCAAACCCATGTCCATTCTTATTAAATATGGGAATGTGAAAACGACTTTTCTAGATCAGGATTTTGTGTGACACATTTTGAGCTGTGATTTGAGAATTACATTTATCGCAGAAAAATGGAAAACTTATTTACATCCGATTTACATCTGACAATGCTTTGGGGTAAAATATTAAGGCCAACACTGCAGAATGAGTTGAAACATTTCCCAACTCTAATGCTACAATGTTAAGGAGTATAATCACACACAAACACACAGAGATTATATTTACCAGAAATAATAATATCCATGTGTTGGTGATGGCTTGACCTAACCTGACATGCCAGATGGATTCGGCGAAATTAAATTGAAGCTCGCGAGATCAGGATGGTCTCGCGAGGCTAGGCTTGACCTGCCTGTCTTTGATTGGTTTCTACATATTAATTAACACACATGCAAAAACGCATGTGTGTTAGAGCAATGCTTACAGAAATGGAGGTCAGCAACAACTTGACCGACCACAGGTCATTTCACAAATGCTTATGGGATTTTCTATATTACTGTAAGTGGTCACAAGCATACACAAATATTGAAGATAATAACACCAATGCCTGTTGGCACTATCCAGATTTATAATTGAAGGACTTTGTATTGTTGTATTTATGTACATTGTACTTTATACTGCCGGACTGTGATTCTATATCTATCCATCTTAAATGTGATTTTTTTATTTGCTACTATATCCTGTATAGGAAATAGGAAATAAAATGAATTATTCAATTTGCCAGTATTTTTTGTAAAAGCACTATGTAAACTTTTAAGAAAGTTGCTATGCTAATAAAGTAAATGTTATTGTTTCTTTAATTAAGAGATTTAAGGATGTGAGCAACCCCTCCCTCACCTGAGAACTCCAGAGCCCCAGCTCTGGCATTTACGATAGCCATTTCTCTCCCCTACCATCCTAAAAGATCCACAATCCCGCAATCCCGGCTGCACAGTTTTCAAACTGTTCTCAAACAAAGCAAGTCCGTTTGTAGTATGAAATCAATGTGTGTTTTGGAGGAGACTCCATATCCACAAGCGGGGAAAAATTCCGGCTCATCCTTTTAAACAAATACTCAAATTTCAAGAAAGCAAAATGGTCCCTGCTGCATTTACACTAGACCAGGGGGCAGAATACGCTAGTGGTTTGGTCTGCATTTGATCCCAGTCTAGTGAGCTTGAGCGAGATGGCTAACTCCTACCTGTTCCTACACTTGTACTGTAACTGTGTCTATTAATTATTGTAGAGAGCAATACCCTTTAATATGAAAATATGATGCTGTCTAAACAGGTATCATAATGTAAACTAAAACAACTGTATATACTTACAGCGCGCACACACACACACACACACACACAGTGCACGGAAGACATATGACCTTTGTCTCTACTGTGGGTGTGTGCATGCACAAGTTCACATGCATCCAAACAGACAAAACACAAGCTTGGTAATGGAAAACCTAGTCCCTTAGCTCTGTGAAACGCCCTTAAGCCTACTGAAGGACACACAGTATTCGTTTCCTCTGGCATTCTCTGTATCGCTCACACATATTCATACATACACACACGTACACATACAGTGTGCAAACAGCTAATGAATTTGGACGATAAGCCACAAGAATCACTCCTCTCCTCAAATCTAGTCTAATCTAAAATTGTGTTATCTTCGCTCATTACCTCTAAAGTCTCACATCACCTCAACATACTGTTGGATAATATAATATGCCATTTCCTCTCTACAGTAACCAGGCACTAAAACAATGGAGTGAACACAGTCAGTGGAGTGGATAGAATTAATTACCGCACAATGTAATCTTAGTTTGTGCTAAGAAGGGCCTATTCTCTTCCTCACAAGACCAACCACCACGTCTCTCTCAATTGCCCCCTCTCTTCCTCCATGCCTGGATTCATCCTTTTCTCTCACTCCATCACTGTTATTCTTTGTTTGGCCTCCTTCCTTCACTGGATAACAGAGAGCGGTTATTCTAGTAACTAGTTCAGTTGCCAAGTTGAGAGGCATTAAAATGGCCCATGCAGAAAGGTATAACTGGAAACAGAGCAGAAGGAATGAGCCCACCTAATGTACAGTATAGTCTATCAAGGCTGCCATACTAAATATAGTGAACCTTCATTCTACAAGAAATATGGAAAGGTGTTATAGGTTCCACCCTACCCAAACTGCTGAGCAATTGATGCAACTTTACATGGCTGAACCAGAGGGCAAAAATAAGAATGCATGGGGGATGCGATGGTCTAGTGGTCTGGGTGTTGGGCTTCCAGCCAGAAAGTCGTGGGTTCAAACCCATGGTGTTGACATACCTATAAGCATCCTTGGGCAAGATGCCTAACCCCCTAACTGCTCCCAGTGGTTGGTTGTACCTTGCATGGCAGCAATCACCATCAGTGTATCAATGTCAGGCAAAATACTGTAAAGAGCTATATAAAATGTGACCATTTAATGTATAGTGGTTCATAATAGCATTACCTGCAGTATATTTAGATTAATAATGCCATATAGTTTAAGCATACTATATTTCTTTTATTACATTGACAAGATGCACACGTGTTTATGGGTTGAGGGGTGCTTTGTCCTTAAGAGGTAGGCTCATTTTGACGGTCAATTAAGTAAGGATTTAAGTAGTTTGATGTTAATAATTCATATTTTTTACACTGTGTATTTGTGTATACATTGCAAATGTATTGAGTACAGATAAAGGGAGGTTAAGCAACAACTGGTTCACATAGATGCCCAATGCCATGAAACTCAACACATGACTAGACGGAGGAGTTAGAGCCACTTTGCCTGCTTGTTATTTATCCTATCCTTGTATGGCCACCACTTTATCTGACTCCAATCTACAGACATCCCAATAAGCATGACTTCATGTCAAGCAGGAGCCGGTTGCTGCTTCAGTGGGGGGGGGGGGGGGGGGGCATGCATGGCTTTGGTTCGCCATGTGGCCCACCAGAGGGGTGAGCACTTCTCACAACACACACTAATGTTAAAGAGTCAAATTAGACTATTAGAGTCAAATTAGACTATTTCCTGGAATACATTAATTAAAAATCAGTCTGTTATATTATTGACAATATTGTTGGGAGTCCAAACTCATCATAAAAACCCGTGGCAACTAGTTACAAGTCAGATAATTTGAGTGAATACTAATATATCATCACTCAAACCCATCAATTATAACCTCAGGACTTATTTTCAGGACTTGTGACATTTTCAGAGAGCTCGGTGCCTATTTTACGTCCGAAGGCCATTCTGTTCACTTACAACAAGGAGGTTAAACAGCCATTCGCTGGAGCATTAGCATAACTCCTGACAGACCTAATTTAAATGCATTCAGGGTTATTCCTTAATCACCTTGAATTGGATGTCCTTTAACATTGACCACTGAGAAACACCGCACCCTGTTTGCGTGTGCATGTGTGTGTGTGTCCCGTGCATTTGAAGCATGAAGAACAGAAAGAGTTTGCAGATTAAGGGAAACCGAGGGGATTAAGGTCATTTCCTGTCTGTAAACTGTAAATTAGCCCTGCTGTTCCACAGGGGAAAACAGAGAACATGCCTCTCACTGCACCTTCTTACTGATGGGTGGAGCGCCTGTTATTTTGGGACCCGTGTGACTTTGTGCGTAATATATTTAAGGCTCAGGCTACAGGCCAAGTCAAAATTCATGTCTTGTGTTTAAGGATGAACCATTTTAAGACTGCCTCTGTATGTAGTGCAAATTGACACAATTTACGCTCACTGCTAAGGTAATGTTCTATGTAATCTCTATAAACAGACATCTGCATCAGAATCTGTAGGCAGCCACACAAGAGTTTGGTATAATAAGTGTCCTGATTTTCATTTGTAGTCTTATTAACCAATCACGTTTGATCAGGCTTTGGTTGCATGCAGGTAAGCAGTCCTTGTGGAGAGCATGAGAACACATTGGCAGAAATGTAATCTCATCGTACATAATCAGAAAAACTATTAATCGTTTTATTTGATTTGGTTTACTTTTACGTACCTGCATTCATATGCAGACATCTGTTCATTGAGATTTGCTGAACGCAGCTCCATTCTCACATCTGAAGTTGCTAATTGGACTGTAAAAACAATTACCTTACCTTATGCTTATTATGCATTATATCTGCTGGCTACAATGGGACACCAGAAATATGGTCTCTTGTCCCGGGAGTCTATATTGTCAACAGTGTTTTAATGTGTTAGTCCCCACTCTGTGCCACTACTGGACTAGTTTATATTTACATTTATAGTACAGTATTTAGAGTCTTTTATCCAAAGTGACTCACAGTAAGTACATTTGTCATACGCCAGTTATCATAAACAAACAACGTTCTGTTTGAGTAATGACAGCGGCGTGTCATCAGAACTATAACAACATGACCTACAGTATTAGCATGTCAGTCAATCATAATAATAATAATAATAATAATAACTGCTAACATCTTAATAAATAAGTGCACAGTTACTGTACCTCCAAATTGTAAACCACTTTAATATGATGTGCAGCAGACTGGAAAATTAAAATGCAACAGTGCATATTCCTGTCCTTGTTCCTCATAATCTATGCAAACCGAAGAAAACAAAAACATGTAGACATGTTAGTGCTGTGTTTGTTTACAGTATGAGCCTTAACAGTATCATCTTCTCTCTGTATGCACGTTTACTGTCATTCTTTCCCCAGTCCTCTTCTGTCCGCTAAAGGTTCTTTGCCAGATGATTAGTCATTCCCTACTTGCTTGGTGAATAAACCAATACACACACACACACACACAGACTCACACCCACACACAATCGCACACACACATGCACACGCATGCACACGCACTCGCACGCACACACAACCGCACACACATTCTCTCTCTCTCTCTCTGTCAGATCATAGACACCTTGTTTGCATAGTATTTTTAGAACAGCACATTTTGTATAGGTGGTTATGACAACATTAATGTTGTTTAGTTCTCCCCCCCCCTCTCTCTCTCTCTCTGTTTTGCTTGTGTGATTGTGTCTGACCGCTGCTTGTCATTTGTGTAATGGGTACAGTGCAAAGGACTGTCTGCCAACACCAAAATAGCATCCAGTGTTTGTCTCGACTATAAGTGACAACTGCCCCCCCTCTTCCTGGCTGCACCCCCAACAACACAGTATGCCTGTTTATAAGACAGACACGTGCATGCGTGCGCGCACACGCACACACACACACACACATGCACACACGCACACACACACACACACACACACACACAAGGGAGA
>JAODUK010062391.1:15000-17506 GCA_027564635.1 Typhlichthys eigenmanni
CAGAGTGCGTGTTAGTAGAGGGGCTTTCAGAACCTCTCAAGGCAGAGCTGTCCTGACACAGAGTAATGTAGCATGACAGCTCCCTGGATCCCGATGACCTTTGACCCCAATCAGGGTGGTGCATTGCACACACGCACGCGCACACACACACACACACGCACACACATTGTTTCAAAGAAATTAGGGGAGATTACTGGAAAGGTGACGTGCATCTTGTGAGCACAGCAGAACGGTCCAGACAGAGATAGAGGGAGAGAGAGCACGACTGTATGTCTGCGTGTCTCTCTGGGTGTCTGTCTCTCTACCGGGTATCCACTTTGTGTCCTGCTGTGTGTATGTCAACACATGAGACCGGCGCGTTTGTTTCAGCTACTGTCACAGATATGCTGATTTGGCTGTCGCTGCAGTGGACACTTGAAAAGCATGCAAGGAAACCCTACATACTGTATAGGTAGCTTGCATTTGTTAACTATTGAGAAGATATGTTTGTATGCGCTGAGCCAGTGATGTTGGTGCCATTGACAAGTGAAAAGATCATCCAAATATTGTTTTATATAAGTTAAATTTTCTCTGTTGAGTTAGAAGAATGGCAGTTAAAGGTGTGAGCCATTGGCGGAAAACACAAGGCTGCATGTGAACACGCAAATGCACGCAAACGCACGCAAACTCACACAAACTGTCCTCACACACATCTTTCTCTCTGTCCTGTGCGGTTAGTGGCAGAATGTGTGTGTGTGTGTGTGTGTGTGTGTGTGTGTGTGTGAGAGAGATGCAGATGTCCAGTGACAGTTCTCCAGCAGGGGTCATCTGGATGCAGCTGCCTTGGGGACAGGGGTCTCTCTCAGCCCACTAACATTCCCGAACCAACCCTGACCAGAGTGTGTCTGAGGAGATTGTGTGGTGTGTGTGTGTGTGGGGGGGAAGACAGGGGTTTGGGGGTAGGGGGAGTTATATAAGACCGCTGTGGAGAGCAGTACTCCATTCTCACACCACAGGTAACTTACTTACTTTGCTCGTTCCCATCTCTGCCATCCCAATCTCTTCAGTCTGTCTTGGGTCAGTCTGTCTGTCTGTGTTTACTCCCTCACTGTGTCACATGCCCCTATCCTTTAGAGGCCCTAATTTAATCGAATCTAAATCACTCTGAAAAATAAAAGTACTGCATCTTCAGTAAATTGCAATAGTCCAGTGCAAACAGCAATGTAAACGACAATGTTCAAGACATTCGAGCATGTTCATATTTTTCCTAACGAGAGAAAAAAAAGGGAAACATAATAATGTATTCTGGTATTATATTCCCACTGCACTCTTACAGCATACGTCCCAATATTCCACTGGGTCTGAGTCTTAGGTCAAAGGTCACCAGGGATCACAAATACTGATCAATAAAACAGAACTGCTGGGTTTCCGCAAGTTATCTTACCCTTGACAACCACCTATTACCCCACAGAAAATGGACCAGCCATTGCAGACCTTTTTGTGTAATGACACACCTGACCTTCTGAAAAGTTTCTCCTTTTTTTATCTCCAATTTTTGTATTTATGGTCAACAGTTTGTTTTGGAAAGAGAACATGATGAACACCTGCGGAGAATGAGTGACAGCTCACTCTGTGGGGAAATAATACAGTAGTACACCTGTAGTCATGGTTTTCTTATTTTGTTTTATCTTGAATGCAGGGTTCAAATGACACCACATTCACAGATTATGTAATCTATTTTGTCAATACCAGCTATTTCAAAGATGACAGAATTGGACAAAAAAACACAAAAAATGGGGAGAAGTTGAGATTTCACCTTGGTGATGTTTTTGCCCAATAAATGTTTTCTGTAATTGTAAAGTAAAATGGTTAGCTATATTATGCGGACAGGGCCATGTAACTATACAGAGCAAAGAGTTATATTGGTGAATCCGAACTGATTATTTAACACTGTTTATCAAATAGAGTACCATTTATTTTATTTAAAAAAAGAAATGCTCTCTGCAAATATTTTAAGTTTGGTGGCTATAGTCAAAAGAAGTTGAGATGACACCTTAACATTATTTTACTTCAATCTGTTTTAACATAGTCACAAATTCAGAATAGAAACTCTGGGTATCAGATTACATATATTGTGTACTATCATCCTTGTATATCCTCTGTGTGTTGTCTTATTTGTACCAAAACATGAGATCAGCTGGCAGTGGCATATAAGGGTTTGAGATCTGTGTTTGTTTGTTTGCGTGTGTGCGTGTGTGTGTGTGTGTGTGTGTGTGTGTGTGTGTGCGTGTGTGTGTGTGTGTGCGTGAGTGTGCATGTGTGTGTTATCGTGCTTCATCGTTGTTTGGGTTTCAGCAGGTTGCGCAGGGCTGCCTCGAAGAGACTGTGTGATTGCCATTCATACTGCTACAGTGAGCTCATCTGATCTCTCTCTCTCTCTCTCTCTCTCTCTCTCTCTCTCTCTCTCTCTCTCTCTCTCTCTCTCTCTCTATCACAAACACACAAACACACACACACACACACACAC
>JAODUK010062402.1:0-17505 GCA_027564635.1 Typhlichthys eigenmanni
AAAAGTACTGGCAACCAGTGTAGAGAGGCTAAAACAGGTGTGATATGCGCTCTTTTCCTTGTGTCAGTTAAAATCCTTGCGGCAGCGTTCTGAACAGCCTGGAGACAAAATAATCTGTATATAATAGATAACCAAAACTTAAAAACAATTTACAAAAAAGAAAATCCTTCCATAGCAATAGCTTAGAGACAGATAGACACATATACAAATGTGAGTGGTGAGCAAATTGTTCTGGTACCTTCCTCTGGGCGTGAGACACTGCAACTCTTTGAATATGCACACAGCATCCCCTGTGGCCTGGATGACATCTGCCTTGGATAGCACATTCTGGGAAAACGCCTGAGTGGACACACACACACACCACACTTGTTAGTGCAACTAACAGTGCAACCCACCCGCTAATATGGGGTCGTTATCAGTCTCTGCAGAAGACTGATAACGACCCATTCATGTGAATCAGGTGTGTTGGAGCAGGGAGAAATATAAAACATGCAGGGCAGCGGCCCTCCAGGACCAGGATTGCCCACCCCTGTGCCAGATGGATTGTTAGACACAAATCCATCCGGGGAGCAGTCCATCAAAACTGTTTGAAAAGGGCAGGCCCTTTCAAAAGATTCTTGGCAGTTGATTGGATGAACCATCTTGTAGAAGCCCAACCAAAATGCTGGGCTGCTACGATGATGTACCCAGTATTGACCTTGTTGACGCGCTTACCGCAAAGAAACTAGCCTACATGCTGTTCTTGTCTGTTATCCATTTATTTATCTCAAAGTACATTTAAGTCCATTGCGTACACTACAGCGTAACACAAACATACCTGCCGCATTGGCAGGTCAAAAAACAATTGCCCTTCCGGGTTCAACGCCTGACGCCAAGATGCTACCTTAATACCTGAAGGCCTGAAAATAGTCAGAGCGCCACCAAGTGCACAAACACAGCACATCAATCTAATACAGCAGCACATTGGCCCCTACACATCTGTTTGTTGTTGTTTAATTCAGTGGTTTTCAAATCACTCTGTCGCCACAAGCATGCGCCCGTAGCGCACAGTGTAACGCTGATTGGTCAGTGCAGCCATTGCTCGGCCTCAGTCGCACAGATCTCAAGATCTCCAGACTGTCTCTCGCAGCAGCAAGGTCAAAGTGAAGCTGACTCTGGCGAGGTCACAGGACGGAGAGCTCGGAAACCGTTGCGACGGGACTGCAGCCATAGAAGTGACCAGCCGGCGTCGAGAGATTGAGAGGAGCGCGGCGGCCTCACCTCCACGGGGTCCTGCCCCTCGTCTCCCTGGCCGGGCGGCACGTAGAAGCGGACCTCCATGAGGGACACCTCGGCGTCGTCATTCTGGTGGAACTCCAGGGTGACCTCGTTCTTGCCGGTGGCGCACTGCGACACGCTGGACAGCGGCACCTCGAACGCCGTGGTGTCGTTGATGTCGAACGACAGCAGCGGCCCTGGTGACGAGATGGGCCGAGACGGTCATTTATAGCCGACTACACCTTACACGTACTTGCACGGTGCTTCACATTTAAAAACAAAACATTTTAACACCTGCTTTTCTTTACGGAACTGTCATCAGCTTCATGTTTATTCTACCGGTTTAAAAAGGCGGGGTTAGGGTCCTCCTTGAGAACGCTTGCTGACTTCCGAGCTAAACACAAAACAAACTCAGAAGCGCCGCCTCACGCATTGACACGCATTGCAAAGCCAAGAACATTGTTGTTTGTCATTTATTGTTTGTTTATGTTCCCATTTATGAAGCCAGGGCTGTGTATATACAGGGATTCTACATGTTTCAATTGATATGAAGGTAGCGTACAGTATAGTATAGTAAATACATTTTGTTAAAGCTGGTGAAGTAATTATGTAATTATGTAAAAATGTTTCCATGAATGAAAAGAAAATTATGTTAAGCAGGGGATTCATGGGATTCAAGCCAGCTGGCGACCGTTGATAAATTAATAAACACACATTGACGTACCGCACGAATTTGAGTGAACATCTTTATGGAAGATATTTTTAGGTGTAAAAAGTCGAATAGCTGCTGTGTGGCTCTTCACACCGTCCCAAATGCAGTCACTCCGACTATTTTAACATAGCCTACCTCATTTGACAGATATTCAGGCAGGCAGCAATGTTTATGACAACACTGCAGTGTCGGATCGACCTAGTGGTGCAGCGAGGGGGCGTTTGACATGAACATTGTCTAAACCTGAGAAGAAAAAGGTGACAAACTCCAGTAGGACATATATTAGCACCCGCCTCGCATGATTAACATGGTAGTTATCTTCTACGCTTTAGCTCTGTGTACGCTCCACATGGTGTGCTGGTGGAGCGCTCACACCGACTTTCGTGTTTTTGTTGAAGCAAAAACACATTGCGTGCTTCCTGTGCCTGCATCTAAGAGACTGCAGTATTTACTAAAGGTTTTTATACAACGATATAAGTAACGTTACCTTCATAATCAAACAAGACATGTCAACATCATATTCAAGACATTTTAAGGCCTAATCTTCAGATTATTATATTTTAGACCTTTTAAGACTTTAAGGCCCTGCGAAAACCCTGATACACATAATAGCTGAGTCTGACTACACCTTACTAGTACATACATGTTACTTTACATTTAAAAACACAAAGACAAGCAAAGCAATGTTTTGTTAATGACTATTGACACATTATCCCACAATTCTCTTTCTTGTATTCACAATGAACTGCAAGTCACGGCTACAATAATACTCAGTCCATCTCCCATCTTGAAGCTCCTGAGAGCGCCAGCAGGAACTGGGCCAAGATGACAGCATGGTGTTAAACTCAGAAGGAAGCCAGATGAGAGGGCGAGAGAGAGAGAGAGCGAGCGTCTGAACTGGTCTACCTGAGAACTTGGCCGTGCCCCAGTTGTAGCCTTTCACGCACATGTCCTTCTCCGTCAGCTCCACCTTGTAGTTGGCCTTGAAGAACTCCGAGATCTTCTCAAAGTCCTGCAGGTGGCCGGGGTGCAGGTCAAGGTAGGACATGAGAACAGGACAAGGAAGGGAGGAGAGGAAGGGATAAAGGAAAGGAAGGAAAGGAAGGTGGGGGTGGGGTCAAATGTTAGCGGCAGCAGTCAGCCCAGCGTGTGGCTTAGTGTCACACGGTTCAAAACCCAGACCTAAAAAAAACCCTCCTTCCTTCATTCTCTCCCTATAATGAGGGGTCTAATTAATCACAGCGCAATTATACCCCCCCACCCCTACCCCGCCTGCAACACGGGGCCCTTGGGAGACGCTGGAGGTGAAAGTAATCCATCCAATCTCTCCACCCCGCAGCACCACCGCAGACAATCAGTCTGTTTATTTATCCTGCAGAGCCGATTACAAACGGACACACACACACACACACACAGAGCCGGGAGACATACACAATGTGCAGGCACCGTCTTACACACATGTGGAAGTGATTGTGTGTGTGTGTGAGTGTGAGAGAGAGAGAAAGAAGAGAGACTCTGTGGGAAACAGAGTTTATGCACCTGGATGTGTGCCTGTCCTTAAGGTTATTACAGCCAATTTGAGCTCAGAGAGCAGGAGCAGAGTTTGTGTGCGTGTACCTTCATTTATGTTTGCTACAACACCTAGATGTCTAGGCGGGGGGTGAATTCGGAGTTTACACAGAGATATCCTGTAGAGTTGTTTTCTGGTCCTCATCAGAAGCGCTGTGTGCCATGGACTTCATTCCTCGTTACCGTTCTAGCAGAACTAACTGTTTACCTCGGTTTGCTTGTCTCATCATAATACACACGCATCTCCCCACATAAACATTGTGCACGTCTCATTCTCGTTACTACACGTGCACGTTTCTTCCCAGCTCCCACAAATACACCCCGCGTCTCGCAGATACCTGACATATGCTTTTCATCTCATTTTGCCAGCCTCCATTATTGTTATTGTTACTGTTAACGCCATCTTTACCTGTGTTAGTCGCAGCAAAGAAAATACATATCCTGGGCATACTGGCCTTAAAGGCGGGGTTAGTCATTTTCGAGAACGCTTGCTAATAATAACCCTCCACGGCGCTACCCCACACATCGAAACACATTGTGAAGCAAAGAGTAGTGCCACCGCTTTGTTGATTAGCGGTTTTCGCCACTTGGTTTACATTCCTATTTACGGCGCCACGGCTACATAGAAGTATCAGATTATTTTTTCAACACACACAGAACGGTACGCTAGCAAAATGCAAGGAGATATTTTGTGCATTTGACAAAACGTGATTAGCTTACAAATTAGCTTGCAATAGCCGACTATACCTTTATTGGTCACCGTGAAAAATACTCAGAAATCAAAAGGTTACCCCTAAAGCTGGCAAAAGTCTTAAGTACATCACTCATGCACATTTCCTCCCAACAGATGCTGGTGGGCTTGAGTCCAGCTGTTCCTGTCTAAGGGTGTTTCCCTGTCCAAACCGTCCAAACAGGGCGTCTGTAGGCAGCCAGCCAGTGACAGGTCCTCCAGCAGATTCCTGGCCACCAACACAGACCGTCGGATGATAAACAATGACATAATCACGAGGTGGAGAGGAACCATCTCCAAAAATACACTGATTAAACCCAGGGGACTACACTTAAGAGCCCGCCACACTAAAAGCTACAGTGTGCTATTCTCCATCCCTGGACAAATTACAAAAAAAATCCTCAAAAACCATCTGTTCACCACAACCAACCAACTCCCCTAGCACCACTTCCCTATAGCCTGTTCTTGTTTTGTACTGACAACACTGTAAAGTGCCCTTGGGTTTTTTGAAAGGCGCAATATAAATGTAAGTAGACGTTATTATTATTATTGCCCAGGTTAGAGGCAACTCCAACTGTTCCAACAGGCAGATCCCACCACTCATTCCCATACTGACATTCCCTGCACGTTCTAATACAGAGAACAGACCGAGGAACAAATACGGTGACAAAAAACCCAACTCTTTCCTGGTTCTGACCACTGAGCCAACTTGTTTGAGGAGGCCGATGTAAACACTGAGTCACCGAGCCGATGATTGCAGTGTTTATGGAGCACATGTGCTTGTTCTGTGTTCCCTCATTAATCCCATTAGAAACTCTCATACCGCTGGTGATCAAGAGGTATAGGTTTGAAAAGTCTACAATAAATACCACACATGAAAACAAGTTTTACATCACTGCGTGGAAACATTTTCCCAAGGCAAGTCCAGTGTCAGATGTTTAGAATGTGTCCTAACTAACTGCCCGCGTAAAAAATAATGTTTAGCTTGGTCATCTTTCTCTCAAAGCTATCCGAACGTCAATGTTGTCACTGTATGTTGTTTCGGGAGCAATTGCAGCCATGGTTATCACTTGCTTTAATGTAGTTTTGGAGCTCTACAGCTTCCAGGGTGTGAGCCATCATGCCAGCCATGGCTAGATTGACTAGTCAGCAGGAGAAGATCACTGTCGGTATAATTATTAAGTCTCACTGTATCCTTTATACTTCAAAAACCAAGTGAGAGGAGAACATTTTAGTCACCAGGTTTATATTTCGTTAAGTGTGAGTGTGCGCACACACACACACACGCACACACAGAGAATCCCTTCCATTTAATAAACAATACTTACCTAATAAACTCTGGTTTAAATTAACGAGTAAAACCTCAATTATTGCTTGCCTTCATGACTGGATCTACAGACTTCCCACACTGTAAAGCATCTTAATTGAAAACATTTCCCTTTCCTTCACGTGGGATAAGAAGCTCCCACTTATAAATAAGAGGAGCGGGGGGGGGGGGGGGTAAGGTGATACCATTTCTAATGTGAGGGGAAATGAATAAGAGCACATTAGTAATGCTCTGATGGAGAATAGTAATGACATTAGCAGTATCATCACCATTGCAATGATCATAATCCTGAATAAGTAATGAGAGATGTGCATGGAATGAATACAGTAGATATGTGTGTCGTTTATCAAGTAACCGTTTAGCTGCACCGTCCTGATACAATATAAACATTCAATTTAAAAGCTGTATGACCCCTCCTCCCACTGCCCCAAACGTCACAGGAGATGATCCGTTATCCACTCACCGTGTCGCTGAAGCCGTCATATTTGTAGACGTGCCCTGTACTGGTTGCTAGTTTGATGCCGTGACCCAGGCACACGCGCCTCCACTGGGCCTGGTTGAGCTCCGTGGCTGGAATATTGTCCACCTTGCCGGTCTTGCTACTCTTATAGACCACATTCTGCTTGCTGAAGCGAAGCCTTCCGTCGTTCTGCAGTGACAATTGCACTGTGTTAAAAAGCTTGTGTTGTGACCAGTCCATTTAAACTCATGACGTCAGTATATAAGTTAAGTGAGTGTTGATGATGACAGAGGCAGGTGATACACTGTTATCTAAAACAAATTAAACACTACTGACCCAGGACCCCTTGACCTCCTGGTAAATCTCATTGAACTCCAGTGTGTCTCCCATGGCAGCTACAGGCTACTGACGCTCTCCTGGGAGAAAATACATAGTTGACATCGCGTTTCTTTCAGAATCAGAATCCTAAATGTTAGTTAAACTTGAGGAGGATCGATTTGACTTAATTTAACTGGGCGGTTTATATGCTATACTGCTGACATAGCTGCTAACTGCTTTTGATGATGGATTTAGCATTCAAAACGGATTGCAAGTCAGTAAAGGACAATGTACCGTAGTGCTTCAATCAGGTACTAAGAATTGTAAGCTAACTAGCTACTACACCAACACAACGCATGCTGAAACACACACAATTTGCCAAATAGCAAGGATATTAACGACTACCGGAGAATGCACCGTACCGGTACTGCAACATCTAATTATATTTATAGATTTTTGTAGAAATGCAATATATGATGCGAAAATAACAAGTGCTAAGCTATTGCTAACTTACACACCGTAGGGTGCGTTGAAATAATTAAGCTAAATAACCATTCAAGAGCGGTGTCCTCGATATGTCGAGCGTAAAATGACTACAAAGCCCCGTCCTTCTAAAAACGATCTTCAATAAATCGAGCGACATGATCTTAAGGCCAGCATTGGACATATCAACTCGTTCTGAAATTGGCTAACGGGATATTATAAAACATCAGCAAAGAATGCTTGCGTTATCGTTATCGTTATCGTTTAAGGCCAATTGCCAAAAGTAAAGTGAACTTCAATAATAAAAAATAAAAAAACTTACTGTCAATGTGATCAGCACACTTGCCTGTTTCCCGCGTGTAGCAGCAGGGACTAGCCCTTACGTCACAGGAAACACGTCATGTTTGTACTTCCGGTATTGTTTGCTTTTGTTTCTTCTGTAAATCTTGTTATTGTAAGGATTGTATAATTACATAAATAATGTGGTTTTATTCCACACTTATAAAATCTAACTTGTAATACTTAACACATACACATTCAACAAACATTCACGTTCAACAGTGGCAATATACATTTTGCAAAACCTTGTATCGCCACTTGATGGCAGACGCAACACCTTAATTGAAATATCACAAACTTAATTGCTCTGTAGGGTATAAACAATAGCAGGCATCTCAATTAATAAGGTAATTTAGCGACCTGTTCTGTGACATAAAATAAAACGGATTGTTTATTAGTGGGTTCACACCGTGGTTCAAACCCTGTGGAGACCCAAACATTTGGATGGAAGTTAAAATTATGTGGTATAAAGTATGCTATCTAAACGGTGTGTAAAGCATTACAATGTTAAGTGTTACAAAATTATGTACATGTCAAATAGCCTATAAGTTATAATAGGATAGGCTATACTGAACATAGGCTGCCAGTTGGGCATAGTCTATAGACCTTGGGCAGAAGTAGTCCTAATCACTATAAAACTAAATGAAAAATGGATCAGGCTATGACAATAAAATTTTTTGCCTCTATTAACTCTTTCTCTCGATTTAGTCAAGAAAGTCTCCTTTCAGCAAATATAGCAAATATAAGGCTATCAACATAAATAATATATGTCATAGTTTATATTTTTTATCGTTGACGGCTTGAGGTGAGAGATCAAGTGAATCTCACCGCCAATAAAACTAACAGTGAAGAAATGGAGATAACATAGCAGAATAAAGAAAGGAGTGTGTCAGGCAAACCCAAGATATAGCCTAAACCAGAAATAAAGTAAAAGGGAGAGGGAGTTCGTTGGTAGATTCAAATCCTTGGACGTGGCCTGCTGACCTACACATATTTGCGCATTAAAAGCCTATAAATGAACATCAAACATCCTGACCCAATCTCTACGGGAGGATGGGGGAGGAGAGGGATTCAAATGAGTTGTGACAAGTCTTAGTTCTGCGGCTCCGTCAAGTTTAGCCCGATGCGTCAACTCGGTGAATCACTAAAGGAAGGATAACGAGAGAGAGGGGGGAGAGGGATGGGGAGGAGGGGGTGAACGGCAAGGAGGAGGAGGAGGAGGAGAGAGTGTTCTCCCTCTTACAAAAGGCTCCGCCGTCAGTCGGTCTATCAGATAGACCGCACGCGCCCGTCAAATCTGCGGACCGTCAACGTCACAGCAGGCCGACATATCGCGTCCACCTCCCGGGATAACATATAAGAATCACCCCCTCTCGCGGTATTGATTTTTATTTTTATATTCTGGGTATTTATTTATTGAATTAAAAAGTTTTTTTTTTATTTGATAAATATGTCAACATTTCTGTTATATAGGCGAACGTAGTGTTTTCATAATTTCACAATATAGGCGATGTGAAAGGAAATCAATTTTAAATAGTTTGCCCAAAAATTATGAAATCTTTTGAAAACTTTGGAAAGTGAGAAAGAAATTAGACATAGTTGAAAATACATGCTAGAGGACAGGATATTTTCGTTTGCCTTAGTTGTCTGAACCTTTGCGTGCACAGAGAAAGGATTGGCTAAAAGGATTTTGGACAAAATGAAAACGCTTGCAGGAGGTAAGTACTTTAATCAGTGACCTAGTTTAAGAATAATGTTTATGTGAAATGTGGAAGAATAGTAGATGGTAGAATTGTATAATTTTTTATTTTGTTTTTGCAATTAACACAACCATTTTGACTGGAAGGCCAACAATACAAATATTTATATTAGTTTATGAGCGATCTGCTTCTGTAAATAAATGTTTTGAATGTTTCTTTTAAGTTAAATAAAGTAGGTCTTCTATTTGAAATCATGTTTTATTTGTTCAATTATATTGGTTGATTGGTTTAAAATATAAAAGGGACAATTCGAGACTAAAATGTTTGTTTTTAGTCAAACAATAAAATAAAGTTTAAACACTAAAATAATATTTTGTAGCATTTTAACTTTGTTATTGTTTCTTTATAAACCAATATTAACCAATGTTTTAGATCTTAAATTGTAATCCGTATTGTAAATATGGTCCAAGTAAACTTATCAGCTCATCTTATTTACATCTTTAAAAAAAAAAAAATACAGCAATTACTCTCACAGTAAGAGAGGAAGGTACAAAGAAAAAATAGATAAAATATGAGCGGGAGAAAGAAAGAGCAGGGTGTTCTCATGTGTGTATAAAATATACAGAAAGAGAGGGAGAGAAAACAGAAGAGAGGGAGTCTCATTCAATGTAAAAGAAATGGCAGAGGTTGACGAGGTCAGAGGCAGCTAAAGCTGCTGTCTAGTTAGCTGTCACCGATATGAGAAAGTACATGATTCACATTAGTCAAGGTGTCTGAACACACGCACGCACATGCACATACACACACACGCACACGATAAACAGCTCCTCAGCTAAAGCTCTTTCTGCAAATTCGCTTTCTGCTCATTCACATAAACATTCACACACTCTCTCACACGCGCACACACAGGCCCACACACACACATGCAGGCCCACACTCACACACGCACACACAGGCCCACACACACACACACAGGCCCACACTCACACACACATGCAGGCCCACTCACACACACACACACACAGGCCCACACTCACACACACATGCAGGCCCACACTCACACACATGCAGGCCCACTCACACACACACACACAGGCACACACACCTGCCTCCTGGGACAACCCTTACGGCTGCTGTACCATGTCTACAGAGGAGAGAGAGAGAGAGAGAGAGAGAGAGGGAGAGAGAGACAATGTGACTAAATGAGGCGATGTCCGCAGAACGAACTTGTCCTTGTCTCCTCGGTCTTCCACATCGCGTCTTCTCATCTGTCTTCTCACTGTCCTGTGTGTTTTGTCATGGCCTGCACTCTCACACACACACACACACACACACATACTGACATATGTGTATGTTATGGACCTCACAAACACACACACACACACACACACAGAAACATTTATCTTTATAATACAATGCATGTGTGTGTGTACACACACATATGTGCATGTTATTTTGCTTGCGCACACACGCACGCTCAAATTCACTCTCGCCAGCAACATATGCAGGAAGATTAGTGTGCATGCACGTGTGTGCAAGCATGCGCACACACACACACACACGCACACTCACACACACACATTTGATCTCTCTTGTATTTATTGCGCACACACATTATATATCTCCGTGCTGATATCACACACACACACCAACACCCACACACACACACACACACACACACACACACACACACACGCACACACTCATACACGCAGCAGCAGAGGCCTGTTTTGGCTTGGAGGGATGAATTAGCGTCGGTGTGCTCCTAGATAAGAGCACCAGTGTCCGTGCCATTCCCATGGGCCATCCCCCTGTGCTCCAGGCTGTGCAGCCCACACCAGAGACACACAGAGCCATACAAGTAGACCAGAGGGAGCGATAGAAGACACACAGAGCGATAGAAGACAAGAGAGAGCGATAGAAGAGACAGAGAGTGATAGAAGACAAGAGAAAGCGATAGAAGAGACAGAGAGAGCGATAAAAGACAAGAGAGAGCGATAGAAGACCAGAGGGAGCGATAGAAGAGACACACAGAGCGATAGAAGACACACAGAGCGATAGAAGACAAGAGAGAGCGATAGAAGAGACTCAGAGAGCGATAGAAGACAAGAGAGAGCGATAGAAGAGACACAGAGAGCGATAGAAGACACACAGAGCGATAGAAGACCAGAGGGAGCGATAGAAGAGACACAGAGAGCGATAGAAGACACACAGAGCAAAAGAAGACAAGAGAGAGCGATAGAAGAGACAGAGCGATAGAAGACCAGAGAGCGATAGAAGAAGAGAAAAGAGAGAGCGATAGAAGACACAGAGTAATAGAAGAGACAGAGAGAGCGATAGAAGACGACCAGAGAGAGCCGGGAGAAACAGAGAAGGGATTCCCGGAAGGGGAAAAAAATAGAAAATAGAAAAATTGCGCCTTTCACCATCGCGGATCGGCGCGACCCTGTCCCCGATTCTCCACGGACTATATATAGTGACATGGAGAGAGGATGTGTGTGTGGGGAAGGGGATTCGTTTTCAGGGGGATGGAGGGGATGGAAAGACAGAGAGGGTGAGGCAGGTAATAGAGAGGTTGAGGCATGGTCAGGTGAGGGAGGGGGGAATTGGGTTTGTGTTTTGCTACAGATGCCCTATTGACAGAAGTTAGCAGCACCCAGAGGAAAGAGAGTGTGGGGGAGAGAGAGAGTGAGAGAGAGAGTGAGTGAGAGAGAGAGAGAGAGAGAGAGAGAGAAAGAGAGAGCGGGAGGGAGAGAGAGGGAGGGAGGAGCAGCGGATGATATAAAATGAGTCGGTCACGCTTTGAACAGTTACACATGCTGTTTACATTTTTTCCAAATTAACATGGCCCCTCGCTTCACCAAACGCTCCCTCACCGACTCTCTCTCTCTTTATGTCTCCCTCGACCACCCCTCTCCCTCCATTCTTTCGATTCCTCACTTCCTTTTGCCTTGCCTTATCTCCCCCCCTCGCCTCTCTCTCTCTATCTCTATCTCTCTTTCTCTCTCTCACCTCAAAGTTACTCTGCTCTGCAATATCTTCACCTCTCTGTCTTTTTCATGAGCCTCCCATCCATCACTTGCTCTCTCTCTATCTCTCTTTCTCTCTCTCTCTCTATCGCTCTCTATCTCATTCATACACACTGGTCCCCTCCTGATTATCTCCCCCCCTTATTTCCTATACGATCTCACTGTACTATGCAGAGGCATGGCGGTGAATGTTGAAGTTGAGCGGAGGGCTCATGTTTGCATTGTGGTAGAGTTTCTACTTTCTGATATGTCTTTTTTTTTTTTTTTTTTTTTTTTAATAATACGGTAGGCGTGGGGATGAGCCGACCCGGGTCATTGGGTGTTTGGGGTGGGGAGGCTAAATTAGAAACCAAAGCTTGCGAGGAGAGAGAGAACGAGGTAATGACAGAAGTAGAGAGAGAGAGAGAGAGAGAGAGAGAAAGTGGGGAGCCATTTAGAGATCAGAAGAGCGGGGAACAGGTAATTAGACGGAGGAGGAAGGAGAATGTAAGCTTGGTTTCAATTTCTCTCTAGGCCGCTATCGTTTGACTCCTGCCTAGTTCTCCTGGGAACATCAAACAGCAGATATAGTGAAATTGTCACGTGAGAAAAAAGAAAAGGAACCCCACATTGTTTGTTTATAAGCAGAAGGAGGAGAGAAACAGACTTTGTAGGAGGGGGAAATTAAACAAATGCAAACAGAAGTCAAGTTTATGGCCACGGGGAAAAGAAATTCTAGATATAAACATGCTTTTGGTATTTTTTTTCTCTCAATACAACTCTTATTTTGTCTTTGTTTTGGCGTCATTGATGTTCTTGCCAGAGAGACTCATCTGATTTGCAGTCTGAAAAAGCTTTGATCTCATGGGACAGAGGAGGAGAAAGTGTGTGTTGTGTCTCTGTACGTGTACGCGTGTCTCTGTACGTGGGTGCGCGCTTGTGTGTGTGTGTGTGTTTGTGTGCGCGCGTGCGTGCGTGCGCGCATCTGTGTCTTCCATTTGTTTGGCTGTTGATTTTTTGGTTCTGAGTGTGTGTGGCGCGTGCACGTGTGCGCGCGCACGTCTGTGATGAACGTTGCACTACCACAAGCATCTCAGCACAACGTAACAGTGAAGTCGGTGTCCAAATATCCACATATGCCAACATGCACTTCCGTTTGGCGTATGAGTGCGCGCGTGTGCATATACGGTCAGCATGCGTGTGTGTTGGTCTGCTTTAGCGTGCACGTATAAGTGTGTGCGTGCTCGCGTGCGTGTGTGTGTGTTGCGTTAGTGAAGGAATGCACATTTGATTGGGTACAGACTGCACATAAATCTGGACTCTAACTGCATACAGGCACACAACACCGACCCTGACCCCAGCCATCCCCACCCATACCACCACCCCTTCCCTTGCCATGCCCCTTGCCCCCAAGGCCAATACGCATGGCATCGTCCACTGAAACGCCAACCCTAGCATCAGTGTGTGTGTGTGTGTGTGTGTGTGTGTGTGTGTGTGTGTGTTTTTGTTTCAGTACACGCACTCATGCGCATGTAACGGTACCTGTAAACAGATGTGTTTATGTTTACATGGAGCGTTAAAGCACCATGGCTAAATTGCCACTGGGTACCATGAAACACAATGGAACTATGCAAAATAAAATCAACGATTTTTTTTTCTTTTTTTTTCTTCTTTTCTTTTTTGAATTTGCCTCAGATGTGTTCTGTTGTAGCTCTCGAGCACGCAACATCAGGGTCCTATCTGCCATGTGTTCGCGAAATGAGAGCAAATACCTGAGAAGTTATAGGGCGTAAAGAGTAGATGCACACAGTAAGACGTCTGGATGATTCGAAGGATCTATTCCACACACACACACAAACATTTTTTATATATACACCATACACAGTATCTACAGATGTGACAAGAATCTGTCTGATGTTTGAACCAAATCAGCCATTTCGAAATGATTGATGAGTGAAAACCGAAACAACTAAAATCCTTGGCTGACGCAGCAGTAGCACCTATACTGTATACACAATTGTATAGAGATTATGGAAAGATGAATTTGATCATTCCACATCTTATGTATTTACAGTGTTTTGGAAGTGAACTTATTATATCATCTGTATACATTATCATGTTTGTGCAGACACATTTTTTTTGTTTTTGTGTGGGGAAACTTTAGAGAACAATATGTGGTTTTCCTTCATCCAGTTATAAATAATTGTATTGGATGGCTACAGTAAATAGGAATGGGATGAAAAGTCGTTCCCTATTAACTCACCATGCTACATAACTAACCTGAAAATAAAAAAAAACTGCAGAGAGACATTGAACTTGTACTGTTGTAAGTGAGAGTTTTGCACCTCTTCCACCCAACCAATATTTCTTTCTGTTCAACATCACACCTCACTTGCAGTTAAAGCAGGAGAGAGAAGCCTTCTTTTCTGGCATGGGAAACCGTTTTTTCCTGGACTGGTCTTGAGAGATCTGCTTGCAAAAGATTTTCCCACAACAGCCAAAGCAATTTCATTGCTTGTTTAAAACCTAAAGTGACAGTGCTTGTTTGGAATAAAGAAATGCAAGTCCTTTTGGATGAGGGCAGAGATCTAAAACACACAAGAAATCTGCAAAACATAGGCTAGCTTCACGTATAAACTTTCCAGCAAGCACCAGGTTGAACTTAAACACCACCTTTATGGCCCGACATTCAACTCTGACCCTCAACCCAAGAATTTTAATCTTGACCCCATTGCAGGCCAGAAAGTTGTCATCCTAACCTCAGATAGAGTTCCATCTGACAGATGGAAGCCAGACATGTAACACATCTGAATTTACATCAGCGATCAAACCACAGATAAAAATATGATCTGTTATGGAGAATGAAGCTCCTGTGTAAAGGTTTGCGTTTATCGATGTGTGTCTATGCGTGTGTGTGTGTGTGTGCGTGTGTGTGTGTGTGTGTGCGTCCACGCGCGAGTGTGCTAACAGATAGACACAAGAACACAAATGCACACATACACATACACACACATGCACATCGCTATGCAGGCCAAACATGCATGTACATGCGCACGTGAACACGTGCACACACAGAGGCAGGTCACGGTCGGCAGTTGTAGTGAACCCCTGTGTTTCTGTAATGCAATCCTCCCGCAGAGAATGTTTTGGTTTCAACCCTGCCCTAAGGGGTGCGGTCCCACTGCCAGGTACGCACACACAAGGCCGCCAAACCTCCGGGGCTTGCCCTTGATGTCGGGACGTACAGTATCCTGACTGTATAAAAGTTACTCAATTTAATAATGTTATGCAACAACAACAACATGGCTCTCTGGATATGACTTATCTCAGTTCACGCCACTCGTACAAAAGAGCAGTGTTCTACCTCCCAGGGGAGAATGGGACATGTCAGCGCTCAATCTGAGCTCAATCTGAGCCATAGAGTCCCTTCATGTCTGGTAACCATCTCTGGCCATGTGGTGGCAGACAAAGGGAAACGGTTTGGGTAGGATTCTGCCGAGCAGAACTTTTCGTTCTGTTACAGATTATGTTCGTACCTGTTTTTGTCCTTCTAAAGGCAAACCGCACACACTCGCAACTGCGCCTCGCGTACGTAGCTCGAGGCCGCTTACATCAGAACGCGAAAACGTCAGGCCGATTTCGGGGCGTTTTGATGCTAATGGGGGATGTACGGCAGGAGAAGCCAGCGGGGTGATGAGCTCCAAATGTGCAGCCGTCAGTGAGAGATGCTTATTGCTGCTGACAGGTGATTGGGCTTTTAGCGGTTGGCGTGGTTGGGGGAGGTTTAGCGCTTTGGAAAACAACCTGGTTGTTCTGGTTGACTGGTTTTAAGGTGTGTGTGTGAGAATGTGTAGCGGTTGCCCAGTTCCATCTTCAGCCTTCAGCTCAGAAGCTACTGATCTAGGCGATAATTTGACCAATTGTTTTCATGCTATCGCTGAAACCTTGGTATAGTGTTAGCGGTAGCATATAAACAGTTGGTGTATATTTATTTAGAATCAATCAATCAGGCATCACATGTGTTGATATAGGTTTGGCCATGCCACACCTTTAGCAAGCCTGCCAACTGAAGCTGTCACCTTAATATAAGTAGCTAGGCCTACATATGTAATTGGTAACTAGGGCCTACTTAGTCATCAAAACTAAATTGTTTGGTGCATGCCGACATTCATGTAATTTGCAGGTGAGTCACAGGAAGTAGGTGCGGACTGTTAGAGATCACAACAGGTTTGCTAAGCGCCATTGATAACATGTTAAGGTAGGCTAAATGTTTCGCTAGGGTGTTTTAAGTGGTCCACTTAATCGCTTGTTCCCCTCCGGGCCTCTCTGAGTGGGATAAAAGTGGGACAGAATAAGCACTAATCGGGATAAATAAGTGTCTGTTGTTTTGACCCGGGGCAAAACAGAGATTACCGGAGAGGTAAAGAGGGGATAAATAGAGAGAGAGAGGGAGAAAGAACTATAGATTTAAAGAAAGGGTAATGAAAGACAGAACATTGCAATGGGGAAAAAATTTTGAGTATAATATAATATTATATATTATATAATAATAATATATGGGGTAGAATATAAGACAAGAAATATGCTAAATAAGTCCTGCAATGTGGGCTTGTGTGTGTGTGTGTGTGTGTGTGTGTGTGTGTGTGTGCGTGTGTGTGTGTGTGCGTGTGCATGTCTTTGTGTGTGGTTTAGAACAGAGAGAGAGAGAGAGAGAGAGAGAGATGGGGGGAGAAAGCCATCACATTGTGCAATACAAATTTCTCACCTGTTTAACATGTTCTGCCCATAATTACAGGAATGAATCACTCAGTTTGGCTGTCAGTGTGCATGCAAGAGTGTGTGTGTGTGTGTGTGTGTGTGTGTGTGTGTGTGCGTGTGTGTGTGTGTGTTTGTGCGTGTGTGTGTGGGTTAGACAACCAAGGAATGGGGAGTGAGATGAGAGAATGAGAATGGAAAATAATTATAGAGCGCGGAGATAAGAGTGAGGGGAGTGTGTATGAGTGTTTAGTAGGGGGGTTGGCTCACAGTGGAGGTCTTTCAGCAACTCTTATACTCTGGTGTCACACAGAGCAAATTGGAGCTGAAAGGTGCCTCTCAAGAGTAAGGAACCATGTGTCCGTCCATCACAATTACAGCTCCTTTAGTCTGTTTGGTCCCATGTCGCACATCTTTCACTGCCCTACACGCTCACACACACACGTGCGAGCGCGCACGCACGCACGCACACTTACACACACATGCCTCTCCTACTCCAACATTTCTTCATGCTATCTTCCTGTGTTCCACTCATTATTTAGTAATTCACCCATTACGTAAAACACACCCACACGCCCACCCACACACGCACACACACACTTAAACACAAACTCAAAAGTGCACACGCAGACACACACACACACACACACACACGTGTGCAAACATACGCGCACATTTCACTGTGTATACAAGTAGAATTTAAATGTAATACACATATGTAATGCCGCACACGTGGAAACAAGTTCTCACTAACACTAACACTCACATGGAAACATAAAACACCTAGATCTCTGTAAAGCTAAACAAAAACTCAATGGCATGCATTCATGTACACACATGCTGGCGG